>JAABNV010012288.1:3070-16153 GCA_033439845.1 Ispidina picta
CCAGAAGCCTCGGGGAGGGGCAGAGCTCCCGCCACAGGGCGCGGGGTGAGCGGCCAGGGGCTGGGGGTGCCTCGGTGGAGGCTCCATCTGCCCGCAGCACATAGGGCACTGAGCCTCTGCCAGCGTACACAGTAAATTCAGTCCCTCTAAGTAGTCAGTGGTGCTCATCTCAACTGCCCCTCGAGCCGCAAGGTGTCTACAAGTTCGTTAACAACAAAAGGAGGATTTGGGAGAATCCTCTGTTGGATGCAGAGGGAGACACAGTAACAAAGGATGAGGAAAAGGCTAAGGTGCTCAACACCTACTTTGCCTCAGTCTTTAGCAGTGGAAGCAGCTGTTCCCTGGACACCCAACCTCAGGAGCCAGGGGACAGGGAGGGGAAGCAGAGAAAGATCATCCCATTTGCAGAGGCAGTGGTCAGGGATGCAGCAGCACTGGGATGCACACAAGTCCATGACACTGGATGGGTTATTCTCCAGGGTGCTGAAAGAATTGGCAGATGTGCTCTCCAAGCCACTTCCCACTATTCACCTGAAGTCCTGGCTGAATGGGGAGGTCCCCATGGCCTGGAGGGTAGCAAATGTAACACCCGTCTACAAGAAAGGCAGAGAGGAGGAACTGGGAAACTATAGACCAGTTGGAGTGTTGATCTGCATGAGGATAAGGAGGCTCTACAGAGAGACTTGGCCAGGTTGGATCGAGGGGCCAATGTTAACAGGATGACCTGAAACAAGACCAAGTGCCGGGTCCTGCACTTTGGCCACAACAACCCCATGCAAAGATACAGGCTGGGGGAGCTGTGGCTGGAAAGCTGTCTGGTAGAAAAGGACCTGGTGGTTCTAATTGTCAAGAAGCTGAAAATGAGCCAGCAGTGTGCCCAGGTGGCCAAGAAAGCCAATGGCATCCTGGCTGGGATTAGAAATAGTGTGAGCAGCAGGAGCAGGGAGGTGATTGTTCCCCTGTACTCTGCATTGGTGAGGCTGCACCTTGTGACCATTTGGGCACCTCAATACAAAGGAGATATCGAGGGGCTGGAGTGAGTGCAGTGGAGGAAACAAAGCTGGTGAAGGGCAGGGAGAACAAACCTGATGAAGAGCGACTGAAGGAGCTGGGACTGTTTAGTTTGAGGAAGAAGAGGCTGAGGGGAGACCTCATCACTCTGCAGCTACCTGAAAGAACATTGTAGAGAGGTTGGTGCTGGACTCTCCTGGCAGGTAATTAGTAATAGAACAAGAGGGGATGGATTCTAGCTGCACCAGGGGAGGTTTAGAGTGGGCATTAGGGAAAAAATTGTCACTGAAAGAGTGGTCAGACACTGGAATAGGCTGTGCAGGGAGGGGGTTGAGTCACTATCCCTGAATGTGTTGAAGGGTCATTTGGATGTGGTTTTGAAGCACATGGTTTAGGGGTGAACTTTGTAGAGTAAATAGTGGGCTTGATCCTGAGAGTCTTTTCCAACCTGCATGATTCTATGACTTCCCATAACAGTTTCTCACTGTGGGCAGACACTCTGTGCCAGCTGAGCATAAGTTGTTAGGCCACAGAAACCCCATCAAGAGTAACTTGATGCAATTATTACAAAGTTTTCAGTTGATATTATGGTTCAGATTCCTTCCTTTTTTAAGTGGAAACATGAAACTCTTGGTAGACAATGTCTGACATGAGGAGGAACAGGCAGAAAGGACAGATTGTCTTCTCTGAGCTGAGCTGGTCTAAAGTTCCAGTCTGAAAAACTATTTGTGTGGCACAGATGCTTTCAGGTCTGACTGTTTTTCATCAAAAACTGTTGGAGATTTGAAGAGTTATAAATAGCTCCTACTTCATTAGCCGAGACCTCAAAGACTTCAAGCACAGGTGCAGGGATTTCTACAGGGATGAGAGAGGAAAGATCACTCTCAGTGGAACTGCTGTGTCCTTGAGAATGAAAAATCACAAGTCACTTTTCTGTTTCTTGTTGCTGAATAGAATATAACACTTAAACTGACACTGGGCACGGACAAAGAATGACAAGAGATCAGATGTTGATTCTAGTAATGCTTCCTTGGATTATTTTTGATTTAGAAATTATTTGCATGGAAGATGCTGTTAAATTGATAACGTGAAGATGTGTGACTGGCTCCCATGAACAGTGAGAAAAATGGATTCATGGAAAGCAAGGTATCTGATCAGAATATTAATCATCTCCTTCCCTTGTACATTAGACCAACAAACACTTTAAAAAAATTATCTCTGTAATGAACATCTGTTCCCAGTCAAGCAAATGCTAACAGCAGTAAGCAGCCTTTCTTTCATCCTGTGCAGAGGTTCATCACTACACATCTTCAAGTTCAAAATGAAGGTCAGACTGGAAAGGTGAGAAACCTAAGAGTTCTACAGCAAATACTCCCAAAAACCCTCTGAGCTCTCCTCCTAAGTATCATTCTGATCCATAGCTTGGGGAGATGCCATCTTTGTAGTACAAAGAGGAAGAGAAAGCACAGCAACAAAGACAGAACAGTGTCTGAGCAATGGCTTTAATGATGAGGGCAATAAGAGAAGTTCAGCTTATGCCAAGAGAAGAGGAAAAGAGTACAGTCAAGGAACTTCCTAGCTTTTTTTTCTGCCTGAACTGGAACTTTTAAATGTTTACTGAAGCCTACCAACTTCATCAGCATTAAATATATTACTGAAAATAAGACAGTGGTTGAAACCTTTAACAAGCAATTTGTTTTGACTAAGGGTATTACATGGGGATTTGAAGTCAGACCTGTGCAAAAAATAGGTTGGGATTCTTTTAGTACCAAATACATTGAGATTCTTACAGCACTAAGATGTAATTTAGCATTGTAATTAATTGTCAGTTTCACAGCTGTATCCAGATGCCTCGAAAATATTAACCTAACAGCTGCTCTAATTTTTAAGTGCATACATTTTTTTTCTTCTATTTGTGGTCAGAAAGCTAAGAGAAGGGAATCTGTTTTATGTGTTGATCTGGCATGAAGATGGAAGTATGGAACTCCACATAGACCATGGCATTTAGTGGCATGGTCTAGCTAGGTGCCAAGGTGTCAGGTCTTAGGCCAGACTTGATGATCTCAAAGGTCTATTCCAGCCTCAACAATAATTCTGTGTATGTTTTAGAATTCCTTGCATCAAAACCTTCAGCCTTAGATCTTTCATTAATAGAGTCCACTTCTCTATATAGTCATGCTTTGGTATCTAGAGATACCAGATAAAAAGCTGTCTGAAGATATCAAGAGAGCTTATAATTCTGATACTGAGGTTGATAGACTGGTTTTGTGAATTTAAATTAATCTTGAAGGTATGGTGTGAGAAATCTATCTGGACTTGGCATAAAAGCAACCACATTGCAGAAATGAATGACAGAGCAAGAATTTTGGTTGGATGAGCTCAGTTTATGGTGGTACAATGTGCATAGTTGTTTTGGTTTTGTTTTTTACATGCACTGTTGCTCTGTAGTCCTTTAGGGTTCCATCATAAGCACCAGAAAGCTTCCACACTTTGAAAATTCACTAACTGAAAAGAACTGGAAAGCTGCAGTGTCAGTTCTCTAAATGCCACTCAAATTAAAACTGCCTCTCATTTTTATTAGAAACACAAAGCAGAAGGGAACTGGAGATGTGACATTCACACCCTCCCAACCTTCTCTCTGTGCACTTCTGCATTCCTTGTGGACTCTTCTGCCTTCCAATCTTTCCCACAGCACTTGCTATCTTAGGTTTTCCTTTTGCTTCCTGATCTTGCCATGCCTTTTTTCCTAAGGACTGGGAAAACTTCAGTGCCTATCACACACTTCTGAGCTACTGAATGTATTCTCCAAGCAGAAGCCTCACCTAAAGGGACACTTGTGTCAGCATGAAAGTTAATCAGTTCATTCTTCTGCCTCTTATCAGAAGTCTCTTTACCTTAAAATCTCATGAATTTATATTCTTATTAAATGCATCTTGACAAGCAGTACATTTTCTACTGGATCTGCTCAAAGGACAAGTCTACAACTTCTTAGGCATTACTCTTGGGTAGTAAAAACCTGCCTCTTCACTATGCTGTTAAGGGTCTTCAGTACTCTCTTCTCCCCCTTCTGTCTGAGAGCCATGATTCCTTCTTCTCAGCATCTTGAAAGTTATTTATATTTCTGTTTTCCTTGGCCTGGCCTCTTTCCTCCCCTCAGTGAAAAGTTTTTCTTTTTTTCACTTCCTTTTTCTATTATTTGTCTCATGGAGCAAAAGAGTCTCTCAGTCCCTCTTGCTCTGGCCTCATCTCCCTCTGGTCCCATGTTTGATCCCTTCACTGATGTCTGTTCTTCAGATTTTGCCCAAGGTATATTTGAGAATCTGAAGCTTTTTGTGCTTTTGGCATTCATCCCACAAATACCCCAACTCACACTTACATTTTGTGCTGATCAGTGTTCTGTCTCTCTGGTCTCCTCTGAATTCTGTCAAATGGTACTTCATGTGCTAACAGAATCTGGGGAGTTTCCACTCGAGGACAATGTAGACCCTGAAACATCCAGGAATCCTGATTGTCTCAGCAGTGCTTAACACTTGACTTGCTGAAGGCTTAGCCATCATTACTGTCTGTTCTTACAAGCCTCCAGCTTTAATAAAAATAAAGAGAACTCTTCTCCATGCTAGGTGCCTGTGTAAGCTTTTGTCTGGGTCACTGTGTCAGCTCCGTGAGACTCAGCAGTTTGCTGGTTTTCAGCTGTGATCAGTCAAAGGCAGGAAGCTCTCAACACCATTAGCTGCAGAGCTTCAGTCCTGCTCAGGAGAGGAAGCTGTGATGGGAGAAGCTGGGAATATTCCAAAGAAACAGAAGTGAGAGCCTTTTCTTTCTTTTAAATTAGTAAATTTAGAGTTCCTGTTTCCTTACATTTTTATTTTATTTTTTATGATAGCTTTTGATCTTTTAGTTGGAAACTGAAGCTTTGGTTGGATTGCAATGATTGCTGCTTGTTTTAAGTGGGCAAACATGCAATTACCTTTTTGTAAAGGCAAAATTACTTTGCATACCAGTGTCACCTTCCCTATTGCCAAATTCCAGAGATCTTACTGCCTTATCATGTTTTCACCATCACAGATACCAAAAGCACTGGGTGCTCTCCTACAGAGCAACTACTTGGATCAATTCCACTATTTTAATTCCTTTTGTGTCCCAATTCCCTAATCCTTTCCCTTTACAGCATCCTCACAATCTGCATTGCTTTTGGCAAGGAGGAGGAAAGAAATCTCCATATACTTGGTTCAGAATTGATTTATTTTTTTCAGAGCAGAACTCTTCTCTGCTTTTTTTGACAGCTGTCCCATCAGCACATCCTCTTTTCCTCTTATATGGAAGGCCATTAATTATCTTCAGTTTTGACCTTAAATATTATGTGTGGATAGATATGCTTTCTTGAAACATTTTGGTATTTTTGGTTCTAATCCAAACTGAAAATCAGAAGGCCAGAGAATTCCCTGTTCCTTTCAGAACCCTTCTGAAGTGTTCTGGCATATATTCAACTTTTTAGCTAAACCTAAAATGATATTGCTAGCTGTTTTTTTTTCATCTCTATCAGTTTGACTAACTCTAGACCAGACAACTTGTTGACTTTTTGTGTTTAGGGATAGAAATATTCCTTCCTGTAGACTTTCTACAGCTCAAGACAAACACAAGCCTAGGATTGTGAAATCCCTCAGAGGAGTAATATGACTGCAAAAATGTCATGAACAAAGATGAACTGCAAAGCCCAGTGAATGAACTGGCCCATTTCTACAGGCACTCAGCCTGGTCTGGGGAAGGGAGAGTAACTTGCTTTTTTGCCAGGAAAACTACTGGAAATCATAGCAGGCCTTGGGCTAAACCCTCAACTGGGGGCAATATAGAAGTTTATGAACTTAAATTAAACCACACCAGTTTATGCAACTGGAAGAATCAGCCCATTATCCTCTCTCTCAAATAGCAGCTTAACACTGGAATGCCTTGCAGGCAATTCCCAAATATTATGTGGAGAAAGGACAGGAGGTATCAAAGCCATGACATTGGATTTCTTTCATTAATTGCTCTTTTGGTTTTGGTTTGATTTGGTTTTTGTTTGCATGTGGTAAAGTCTCATCAGAACCATTTAGGGGATTAGAGGATTATTGCTATTTTCAGGGCCCTTTAGTGGTGCTTCCAGCAAGAGGGAAAAAGAAGGGAAGGTCCAAAGACCAGCAGCTGCAATCAAGGTATGGTACAGAAAGATGCTGCAGATTTTCATTTTCCTTTGCATCTGAATTTTATACCTTTAAAACTAATTTCTCCAGAACCATGGGAGAGTTCTTTCAGCAGAACATCCCTGAAGCCTTGCTCAGTCTGTACAACTGCCTTCAACTGAGGTGTAAATCCTCTGTAGTTACTAAGTGCTACAATCCTATCTCCCTGATCCTAGAGGTGCCATTTCAGTTTGCATGGTTATGGTTCAGAAAGCAAAGACCAGGCTCAGTCTGCAGTGTCAGAGTAGTTGCTGTCACCAAAATGACTCTGGTCTTAGCAAGTATTAGATGAAGAACCAGGAGGATCATCTGCCCAGTGCACATGGTCTCCATGATGGAGTGTGGATTTTTCTTCCAGGTACTCTTATACACAAGCTGAGGATGCTCAGAATTTGGCTGTGTAGCTCCCTGGAAAGGTTTCACACTGTCTGATAAGATCCAGATGGTAACCAGATGGCTTCATGTGACTCTGTAAATGCTGCTGCAAACGGGGACTAAAAAACCAAAATAAGTCTACAATAATCTCCTTCTCTTTCCCATAACTTCCAGCAACAGGGAGTGGAGATCACCATCTATATCCCCACTGTTAAATAATGACAGATGTTGGGGGGTGCTGATGGTAGTTTCTCCCTTTCAGGGAAAACAAAACCACTCTGATCCAGAGTCTAGGCATTTTCCAATGATGTCTTGTCTACTTACTTGATATATCCTACATTGTCAAATTGGAGACAGTTTTAAACTTGAAATTCCCATGGAGATCCATAAATACCACCCTGTCTTCAGGAACACAGCAAACTCTGACCCAGCTGCTTCCTTTCTAAGAGTTCTCCCCTTGACCAGCTCAGCAGCCATCCATTTCTTAAGGTGAAAATCCATTCTCACAGGCACTAACCTCCTAAAGGAGAAATGCAGGTAAATAACTTACAGACAAATGTGCCTTTTGGAAATCTTGTTTCTGACACCAGTGTCTAGCTCCCAGGAGAATTTCTGTGTGAAAGGTTTTTTTCCAGCTATGGGAATTCAAACAGAACAAATTCTCCTGCTGTTTGTTAGTAGCATCACTTCCCAAAACAGAATTACCAAACAGTTGTTGGTGCTGCAGTACTTTTCCAGGCACTATGTTGTTTATGGTAAGGCAGAACTTACAGGATGGTGATGATTCACTCCATCACAGTCTTTGCCAGCCACATTAACAGTCAAGGTGATGATTCAACTGCTTCTTCCAGTTATGGCTCAGGAACTTGTAGTAGAATTGGAGCCAATTTTTTTTCTTAAAGCTATTGGCTGCCCATACTCCTCTCTAAACAGAGCAGAAAAGCCTCTTCTGGTACAGAAGGGCTAAAAGATGATTTAGCATAACCTGCAATGCCAGACATGTTTCTCCCTCTTTCACATATTGTTTTACTTTGTAGACAGTGAAAATATGCTGATGTGAAGATTTAATGATACAAATGGGGCCTGGAGTATTTAAGAGTTGATAGTCTAATACTGCTGCAACGACATGAAAAGTTAACATATCCCAGTTTCTACTTATGTGGAAATACTGGTTTCTTTGTTGTTTTGTTCTTTTTTTCAGGAATTTCTTTTGGGAAATTAATAAAAGAAAATTTCTTATTTTATTTTTTTTCTCCAGATGGATTATATCTTCACCCACTATTAATAGTCCTAGTGTTGGTCAGTCATTTACTGTAAAGTTTCTGGTTTATCTGAGTTTACAGCCTATTATGCATTCATGACTTCTGTATGGTAAAACACAATCAAATACCTTCATAATAATACCTGACATGAACATTTGCAATATATCTCCATTTAATG
This sequence comes from Ispidina picta, assembly GCA_033439845.1. Classification (NCBI taxonomy): domain Eukaryota; kingdom Metazoa; phylum Chordata; class Aves; order Coraciiformes; family Alcedinidae; genus Ispidina; species Ispidina picta. Next base: position 11,116 of record JAABNV010012288.1, read on the forward strand.
GCACTCTCTAGCTCTGGCAAGTCTCTACCAAAACATTTCTTTTCTGTTTTCATGCTGCCATCTTGAGTTTAAGTATTAAAACTACACTTATTACACAACCTTGCACTCATGCCTTTGCTTCCTGCCATTAAAATATCACCTTTCATGCTCTGAAGTGTGTTTTAAATCCTGCCCAATTAAAACGGTTACACTTTATGCACAGGGTTATAAACAAGCCAAGGTGCAGCAGGTACTCTGTTCAATATTACTGCACCATCATCTTGAACAAACACAACCATCAGGATATCTTAAGGGCAGTCACAGCTGCTGGCTGAGAAGACTGGGATGCTGTGGCTAAATGAGCTCCTGGTAATTAGCTGTGCCTTGCTGCTCATAAGGGCCCGTGGAAATGTTGGTCTTGTGCTTAAAGAAGTCATCATAAAGAAGTCATCACACTGAATATTTATTTAGTTATGAGTAAAAGAAATTTAGCTGCAATAAGAACAGGAAATGTTCCTGTGCAAGGAAAAGCTGTATTTTAAGGCTTGAAAGGTTAAAATATCTCATCTGGCAAGTTCCCTGTTGTTTGCAGTCAAATGTAATGACAGATTTTAGAGAATAATTGTCATTTTTGTGGTCATTCTCACTTTGCATATAGACTTTCTTAGTCTCTCTTCTTTGTTTAAGTGATGTGTGGACCATGTGGAACTCAAACTGCATTCCTGCCTGGTTCACCTGAGATTTTGCTTAAGACAGGCACACACAATTATAATTAGACTTATAATCAGCCAATACTCTTGACTGAGTGGGCGGGATGGGTTACATCATTATGCTGCTCATTATCACCAAAAAGAAAAGAGAAAACACACCCAGTTTTATTACAGATAACTTCTCAAAAGGAGGCTGTGTTTGCAGAGATCATAACCCTCATTCCCTTCTTCTTTTTGTCTTTGTTTACTCTAGACTTGTTTGCCATTGACAATTATTGTCTTACTGCCTGTGTGGGACCTGTATCTGCCCTTTCCACATTTACATTGTGAGTTTTGGGAGCAGGAATCATCTTTTTGTTCTGTCTTTATACAGTGCCTGACACAAAGCAGGTCACGTGCTATAGAATTAAATATATCACCATCTTTGCACAACTAAGAAGTGTCTAACAAAAAAAAAAGCCATGGTGGTGGAAGTCTGAACAAGAACAAGATAAAGATGTTTAGAAACTGACCTTTAAGGAATGGATATAGTTAAATCTGAGGAAGAAAAAATCTAATGGAGTACATATGGTAATAATCTCCCAGAGTGTAAACCAGCTTTTAGCAGAGAAGATGACAGGAACAAGAAGAAATTCATTTTTTCTTGGACTGAAGTTGGCAAAACTGTCTAATTGAGATCATAAGACACTGCAGTGACTCAGAAATAAGTATCCAAATATCTGGTATGTATGTGACTCTCCTCAGCTCATCATCTGGCTGAAAGGATCCCTTCTAACCCATTACCCTTCTGTAATTCTGTGATGTCTAAGTGAACTGAATTCCCCATAATTTTTACACCATTTGATCTACTATTAAGCAATTTAAATTTGCACAAAATTGTAAGTTGTCCATACACAAGGAATCCTGGAAGGAAAGGGGAAAATGCAACTCAAAAGCTTAGAGATGTACACAGAAGTCATTCCTATATCTGTTTTCAGCATGTGCTGCAGACTGGAATCAGGACATTAAGGTCAAATTAGTGAAACATCAGGAGGAACAATCCACACTGAAAATGGTGCAACTGTCCCACCTGCTTTGGAAAGGATGCAGAGCTCGGCACACTCCTGTACTGCGGTGCAGACACCGCTTGATGGTGGTGTTGTGCAGCGCCCTTGAAGAGCAGCCCCTGAGAGCTGCACCAGCTCCAGTTCTTTGCAGCCGGGACCATCAGCGCCAGTGCAACAAACTCCACGACTGCTACAGCCCACGGATGGTGCTGCCCACTAATATATCGAACCAGAAATATTTTAGGCTGTTTGATGTTAATGAGTGATTGCAATTTGGTGCTGGTATTTGCAGTCTGGGAATATTTTTGGATGCCTGGCCGTTGTTAGATGGTCTGATGGCAAAAATTCATTTGAAGACCCCTTTCTAATTTCACGGGCACTTTTGGAGTAAATTAAGCTCAAGGATATAATGAAAGCAAACCTAAGAAATACCGTAGGCTGTTTGATCAGAAACTCTGTGATTTACTAAACTGGATCCTTTGAGAGAGCATTTTAATTGCCTCAAAGGTTTTCCCATACCAAAAGCTGTAGTTGTTTGGTAGAGCTACCAGCAGATTTGTCAGTAGGTCTGACTTTTAACCTCTTTCTGCCCCAGCCCAAGCCAGAGTTTGCACAGACCATCGGTTTTAATCTGCAATTCCAATAGTTATGTGTGTTCTGTCATAGGTCTGTATTGTAAATCACAGCTCTTTCGAATGGCACAGTTTACACTTTCAATCTTCAACCTCAGCCAGTTAAACTTTCACACATTGTCCAAAGAAGCCACCACAACGGAAATAAATTCCCTTCAGAACACCCTATATAGCTGCCCGGGCCTTTGCTGCTATAAGCACAAATAAACTTCCATAGTAGGTCCTTTAATTTACTGGAGCCCACTCTCTAGTTCTAGCAGCAGCCATTAGGAGGTATTTCATGGCATTTAGAAGCTCTAAGTCTTGTGTGAATTACTGCAGAGAAAAAAAGTAAACTTCCAGCCCAAATTCTTTTGGAAACTTTCCCTCAGAGAATGCTTTAATGACCACAAAGCAGTCAGGGAACCACACAAACTAAAAACTAGAGAGCAACCAGGGCAAGTAGAAAGGGAATACATCCTTTCTAACCTCCCCTTTCCTTTATAGTCCACCCAAAGTGGTAGGACACACCATTTGGAGACTATTAACTCTCTACTAATTGAATGCTGTTGTGCACTGTGCTGCCCAGAGAGGAAGATTCTTTTTAATTTTTAAGGATTTTTTTTCTAAGTAAATGTTTTTCAGCTTTCCTATTATTCTATTATCTAATTTTGGTTAAAAAAATATTACTCAGTCTAAAGCTAACGAGCATAAAATGCTCATTTCCCCCAATTTACTTTCTTTCTGTTCACATCACTAAACTTTTTTTTCAGGCTTGGCTTGTTCCCACCTGACCCTTTTTCTACCTTTCCTTCAAACCCCACCCTTACCAGGGCTTTGGAATGAAAATAGAAAATAAGTAATGAATAATAAAAACCCACAGATCAGTTATGTAAGTGCTGAGTTTTACAGCTACTTGTAAGGAAAGGATTTGATGTCTTGCAAAGATTTGTATTTGTATGAAATATTTCCAACAGCAACCACATGGTGATTTTGCTGATTTCCTGAAAAAAACCCAACAAACTAAAAAACAGATTTTCTTTAGTTAAACATAGTTGGAAAAAGAATCTTCAGTAATTGTAGACTTCAAAATAAGGAGTTGGATTTAAAAAACAAAACACAAACCTGAGAAAAAGGTTTTTCTCAATTTATTGGCATAGTTTCTGTTCCATGTCTATATCTATATCATCTGTATTATCTATACAGATATATCTTAGTGTAAGTATATGAGTACAGAGGCAGGAGTGCTTCTGTCCTTTTGCTGTAAGTCATTCTTACGAACTAAACTTACAAATGCTTGAATATAATCTAGTAATTACAATAAATGTAGTTTAGTAGCATAATAATCAAGTACATAAACCACAGCCATAGAGATTATATAATAAGTAAAAGGTTTTCTGTTTCTTTCTGCCATTGCCCCTGGTTTAGCCTCTAGTTGGGCTCCTCAGTGGATTTCTCAGTCCTCCTTTGCTTTCTGCTGTATTGGATTTTTCTCCCTTGCCCCCACCCCAGGCTGAAAAGCAGTCTCAGAAAAATGGATTGTTTTGCCCCGGGTTAGAGCTGAAGCTCTTGTCTGCAGAAACAGAAATCCCTGCAAATTACACTGCTAGGAAAATTGAGCCATTATCAGCACTGCTATTTCCCATTGCCCAGATGTATAACTTGCCAGTGGCTGTTTTCTCCAGCTACCGACTGGAGATTGCCCTGGCTGGACACCTTCCAGGGGTGAGGAGGAGCGTGTAACCCATTTACCATTCATCTGACTTTGCCAATGGGTTTAAATTTGGCCAAGAAACAGCTATTTACACTACCTATAATGTTTTCCTGATTAAATAAAGCTACTAAAATGTAGCAGCCGTGATGAGCTAATCAACCAAATTACATCATGTCTCTCTTGCAGTCGTGATTTCAATCAGACGCTGGCCGCCTGATTTTGGGTGGTGGTCTCCTCAGCAGTGTCTGCTGTAGAGTCCCCAGTCTCATCTAACTTTTAAACCACTTTGCAGCAACCCCTTCTTTGGTTTCCTGATGTCTCCCTCATGCTTTATGTGGGGTGTGCAGAGCCCCTCTGCAGTCACTTGTGCAGGGACAGTGAAGCTGTCCCACCAACAAGATGGCTGCCGCTCTGTGGTGAAGCCATGTTGCCTCACAAGATGGCTGCCACGCTGTGGTGAAGCCATGTTTCCTCACAAGATGATTGCCGCGCTGTGGTGAAGCCATGTTTCCTCACAAGATGATTGCCGTATTGTGGTGAAGCCATGTTTCCTCACAAGATGGCTGCTGGTCTGGTTAGTTCAGCTCCAGTTCTGGTAATTATCTAATACCATTGTTTCCATGAGCAGCGTGAAAAGGGAAAGAGTGGTTCCTACTTCTAATGGAAACCTCTCAGCTGTTTTTCCATCCACATAAAACTGGGTCTGCTTTAAATTTTTGGGTGGGCCTCTAAGACCCTGGGCAAGAAGCAGCTACGAGATGCACGGATGTGTGCCTGCAGTTGGATACTCTGTGGGAACTTTGCATGGCTTTGTTTGCCACAGGAGTCAAAAGCCACCTCTACCTTGGTAGAGAAGAGTTGAGTCAGAAAACAAGGCTATAACTTGGCATATATTTATGGTGTTTCCAGAAGGAGACTGCTGAAAGAAACGGGTTCACAGTTGCAGAAATTAAACCCACAACTCTTAGCAATTATGTG
>JAABNV010012289.1:2144-21655 GCA_033439845.1 Ispidina picta
TCTGTTTTTTTTTTTTTTTGTTTTTTTTTTTTTTTTTTTTTTTTTTTTTTTTTTCCTTTTCTTCTTTTTTTTTTTCTTTTTTCTTTTTTTTTTTTTTTTTTTTTTCTCCTAGAGGGCAGGACATGGTGTTTGAGACCAGAAATCCGTGCCTGGTAAAATTTTCGTCTCGAAAAGCTACCCTAAGAATTCAGAGAGCTTGCTCTGAAGAACAGACGCATAAAATTCAAATTGAAGGGACAGTCCTTTAAACCCACAAACGAGATTGAGCTCCCGTTTGCGAGAGATTTCTCAATGGGCAGCGGTTAACCAGGTACCCATGCTTGACCCTTCTTCACACCAGACTTCCTCATATAGAAAGAAAAAAACCCTTTAAAAAAAAAAAAAAAAGAAAAAAAAAGAAAAAAAAAAACCTCATGTGGTTGTTTAGTTTCATGCACAGTTGCAATATTTTTCTTCAAACAAAACTCTGTACAAACTTTGGGCCCGATTCATAAAAGCTCCGTTGCTATTAACACGGGAGGCTGGTGGGCTTTTCTCGTCCAAACTGAGGATGGTTTTCTTCCCGAGCGCACGCTTTTGGCGAGCCCCGCTTTCCTGGCTGGCTCTCCCCTCCCTCCCCTTCCCCTCTTCGCCTCCCCAAACCCCGCCGGAGGGCAGGGATGGACGGGAAGGGGCCGGGGAGCAGGTGAGGCAGGCAGGACCGTGCCCCGACGCCCCAGAGGTGCAGGCTGGCAGGAGAAAAAAGGGGAGACGGGGCAGAGGACGAGTCCGTGCTGCGCTCCGGCCGATGCCAGGGGTCTGTAACGGGTGGGACGAGGCTACTCGATTACAAAAGAGGTCTTGTCCATACCAGAAAAAAAAATATATCACACTAGATCTCTACCTCCAAGCTCCAGAGAAAACCTTCATAAAGGCAAAAGCTTGTACCCAATGTGAACTTTTGTACTTTGTACGCTTGCTTTTTTTTTTTTTTTTAGGGAAGACTATTTTCCACTTAGTTAATCTTCTATGCTCGAGCATGAACAAAAACAATTGTGTTGGGTGAAATCCCCCCCCCTTTTATCTGGATCCCCAAATTAATATGAAGGGGGGCAAAAAAACAAAGAAAAGAGAAGATGAGTTTCTAGACGGAGCATGGTAGGAAGAGAGTGCCCGGCTTGGCATCCGCCACCGCTTGTTCTTGCCGCCGGCGCCCTGCGCCCGGCTGCTGCCTTGGGGAAAGGTCTGCAAAATTCTTTGCTTTGGCAACACAATCAAGGAGAAAGCTCCATTTTTTTGGCCGACCGTGCGGCTCCTCCGCGCGGCTGAGCTCTGACCTGGCCCTGCCCCGCTGCCTGAGCCTGGCCCAGCCAAGTCCCTCGGCGTCAATTGGAAATTCGGGGCGCTAAAATTTCCACCGGCCGTGTGAAAGATCTGCTGCAAATTCACTTGACACCCGTGTTAATACCATGTCGTGTTCATTTTTTTTTTTATGAGTCAGGCCCCTCGTGCCTCTAGTATACTTGTATTGACTCTCATAGTTACCATTTTAGTTTTACTGTGTTCTGTGAAAAAAAATTGTAATTGGTTGAGAATCACTGTGGGCATCCATTCTTATTCAACTAAGTCTCCGCAGGTTTTTTGAGCTGGTGTGGATTAGTTTAACTCTTGTATTCAACCATTAGTGCTACCACCTTCTCACATTACAATACAATTACTGGAAGCAAGTACTGCATTTCCTATGCAACAAAAAAGGAAAATAAAAAATTGCTAATGCTAACAGGCTGTGTTGTTATTTAATTCCAGCTGGGCACGGGGTGGGGATGCGGCTGTAGGGCTGTGGGCAACAACCTGTCCCAGGGAGCTGAGTGGGTTTGGGGGGTTCCCAGGCTTCATCCTAAACACGGGGAGATCTGGTTAAGTGGAGTGTTGTGACATGGGCCGGGCTGTCCCGTCAACACAAAATGGTTCCTTGCGCCATAAAAGATTAATCTCAGAGAACTTTTGCTGATTAAATCGGCCGAAGTAAAGACACAAAGCACACCCAGCAAAGACTGAGGGGATTCATTAATTCTGCAAATGCTACAATAAATCTTTAAACGTAGCTAAACTTTGAAAATACGACATCTCCAAAGAGCCCCAGTACCAGCTGGCGGCGGAGGTTTTGGTCTTCACAGCCTGGCCAAGCAGAGCTGCCCTGCTGTGGGACGGAGAAAACAGGTTCCTCTACCACCTCTAAAGTTTTCCCTCAAAACTGTTCACACCACAACACCTTTCTCTTCTATGTGCAGAGATCTGTATTTGCAGAAAGGAAGTTTTTCCATTTAAACCTTTCTGCCTGTTTCCCACCTAAAAGCCTGTGCTGAGGCTATGAGCGTTGAGGGCTGGGGCAGGTCTGCAGTGTGGCCTTGCGATGGCAGCCATTACCACGGCCTGCCCTTCCCACACAGCAGCACCAGCTGCAGCACCAGCTCTTCCACTTAATTTTTGAGGGGAAATGAGTGTTTTCTAACAAATAGGTGCCCGACACTCGTAAAACTCTGGTATTTCCTTTCTCACACCTCCACTTAGTTTTGGTTGAGGCTACATGGCCATGGCAGGAGGTTTGGGCCCTGGTGCGGCTCTAATGGCACCGTCCTCGGGGACGTCCCTTCGCTGTGTCCCCGTCGCCGCTTCAGCTGCGGCACCCGCTGGCACCAGCGCAGGTTGGAGCAGCTGAGGACAGGTTGGACACCATTCAACTCGGAGGTTTTTGTCTCACAAAGGGATATAGACATTAAGGAAAAGCCAAGGCTGTCCTCACAGAAAACACAGAGCCCCAAGCAGGGGCTCTCCGGCGGCGCTTGCCCACTTTTGGCCTACGAGTCTCAGGAGGAGAGAAGGAGGGCAGGGCTCCCAGTTTTGGGCAGAAAGCTTGGCTCAAGGCAGCAACACTGAGACCAAATGGTTCCAGTGCTCCTTTGGCTTGGAAACAAGCCCAGGCATGGGCCAACCAGCCCCACAGGCAGCAGGAGCTGGAAGCTTTTTCTGAGCAGGGGGTGTAGGGGTGGGAGGGAGGGACAGGGACCCACCCAAGCACATCACTGCACAAATACATACAGAAAAAATAAAGTGTGCTTAAAAAAAAAAAAATAATCAAAAATGCACTTACACTACCCAGGGAAGGCTTCTCCCCATAGACTCAGATGTATCCAATGCTGCACTCTGATAGCTCCCTAATACTGCCCCTTCCTCACACTCAGACCCTGCTCCAGAACTCCTGCCTGTCACCTTTCCCCCACAAGAAGCATCCACTGTTATTTATTTATGGTATTTAATATTGAGGCTGTTGGCTACAGCTATCCTGGGTTTAGGTAGTTCCAAGAGTGTGGCCAGACCCTGTCCAACACAGGGTGAGAGCTGTGCTGGGAGCAGTCACCCATGGGGCTGGGGCTTGGGCACCATCTCCTGCTTCCTTGCATCTTTTCTTTCACTCTCTCACTTTCTTCCTGTGGAAGAAAAGGTCTCCATCAGCATCTAAGGAAATAAATCCCATTTATTATTTATTGCTCTCAAAATGTGTCAGCTTGCCTTGGGATGCAAGAAGAATAAGCAATAGCCCACTAACTGAAAATTTAAAACTTTGGGGGGAAAAAAGTACAGGGCACTGCTCTGCCTTGGAGGGAGAAGGTCTGGGATGTGCCTCAGGGAGATCTGTACAGCACGAAGGTGTGTGGCACAGTGCACGGGTGAGGAGCCTGCTGCCTCAGCACTCCCTTTTTTAGTGAGCTTTCCTTTATCAACATTCAATTTTTTCATCAGTGGAAGAAATATGGGCTGAAAACCCCATTCTGGCCATAAACACCAAACTCCACACACGAGCCCATTTTTTTCCCCCTCAAAAGGATGCTCCGCAGCGCGGCGGGTGATGAAGTTGCAGCGAGCACGGTGGTGACAAAGTATTTATACCAAATTTCAACACGTTGGGTGTTCCCACCTCTCTTTCCCCAAAAAGCAAATGGTGCCAAATTGCTTTTGTATTGCTGATATATAATCTTCAGAAACATTCAATCTTCTCACAAGCTTGTTGTTATTGCACAGATATCCTGACGGGATTACTCACATGTCATCAAGCAACAGCCTCTTAAATTCCTCTTGCTGGCAGATTGGGCTACTTCAGCTCGTCCTTAAATGTAAATGTTGCTGGTGATGCGACAAGAAAGGGACTTGGGGAGCATTACTGAGGCGGTGGGTTCAGCTGATGTCTTTTATCCACCCAAGACAAGCCAAGACTGGAAATATTTATTGGTGCAGTACTTCAGCAACACGGTATTAATTGCCTCTGCGTGTTTTGATAGGTAGTTAGCACAAGGGTATTAATGAAAATAGCACCACTTCATTTTAAAATTAACAGCTTGGCCATTCAGCAACATGAGCTGATAAATTATGGCAATAAATTTGCAACGGAGATTTATGCCACAGTAATCGGGGCCTGCAGGCACAGCTCTGGTGGGGATGGGGGGACAGGGGCCAGCACCCCCACCTCCTTTAGGCAGATTTTAAATCCTTCCAAAAACTTGGGTGCAGGAGTTTCATGACCTTTTGGGTCAGTTTTGGTGCTCCTTTAAAATAAATGATGTTCAGGGGACAAAGGGACCCTCCTTACTGGGGTGGAGGCACAGCCAAGTCTCCAGCAGCAAATGGAGCTCTGAGCCACCTCCAGTTTCTCTGGATGGGTAGAAATGGAGCTGAGTTTTCCCTGTTATTTTAGTCAAGGCTATTGGAGAGAGGGCAGATGATAAACCATGCAACTGTCCCCGCTGTCCCCAGAACCTTTGAAATGCAGATTCAAGCTGCTGGTGCTGCAAACTGGCACGATGTGATGATGATGATGATTATTCAACCTCTCATTTGCCAGCGCTGGACCCAGCATGTGTTGATTTCTGTCCCACTCTTCCCTCCCATGGGGCAAAGCCAAATGTTGCTTCTGTTCAGGTCAGACCCAAACCCACCCCTTTCTCTGAGTTTGGGGTTTGTTTTTAAGATGCTTTGCCCAGGACAGGCAGTGCTGTGCGGGCAGGGGCCACAGCCCACCCTGTGCCACAGAAATATTCATCTGCAGAGGATGAACAGCAGCTCCCTGCCTTGGGCAGTGAAGAAATTGGAAAATGTTCCTATAAATGTGATTCATGCAACATAACACCTGCCTGCACATCACATTATCCAAACCTATTAGGGGGAAGGAGATGCAGCCAACTATTTTGGTGTATGGGGTTTAATTTGCCACCCCCTTTCCCCACCCTTTCTTGTTCATTATTTCCCCACAAAGAATTCATAACCCAGCACCTTTCCCCACCCTCCATAGCTAAAGAGGCTCATCTTCCCAAATGCTGCCTTTTGTTACCAGGGGTGGAAGACTCACCAACTTCTAGAGAAACTTCAGCTGGATGTTGCATTTATAAATAAATGTGACAAATTTAATAGGGTAGGATAGGTATTTGAATTATTGATTGTTAAATATTTAAGCTGCAAGTCCCCATCCATCAGCATGTGTGAGAAAGCTCAGGGCAGATTTATGATGCTGGAGTTTTCCTGGTTAGCTGGCACTTGGCATTTCGATTAATTATAGCCCATGCATTCGGGTTTTCTCAGGATTTGTTAGAAGTATTTATAAAAGATGTCCCTATTATACCATTTAAATATTGTTTGTGCAACTGGAACGTGTTTTCTATTGGGGATTAATACACTGTTTGATTTAGGGGAAAATTAAATTAGAAGGTGTAAGTCTCAGGAGACAAATGCTTTATTTGAGAAGGGTTTCCACCACTGGAAAGCATAAAGTTTTGCTTTTATCTAGAAATATTTTGCTCCTGGTGTTTCCCAGGGTCTGCAGGCAGGTGAGAAGTCTCAAAAGTGCCCTCAGAGCTGGGGAGCTGGAGACTAGGCACACAGCAGGGAGGGGGCAGGATGAAATCCATCCTATTTATTAAAATTAAGGGGTTTAAGGCCTCCCTCACTAATAATTTCCCCTGGAAGGATACGAGCCCTGGGGCAGGAAGGGTCTGTGCAGGGGAGGAAACCACTCTGGGCCCTCAGGTCAATAATGCACCTCCAAAACAAAGCCCCTCCTGAAACAGGGAGCTGAATGATAGATTGTAATTGCTTGAGAAGACCCATTACAGCCTCTTAGGTCAATACTCTGCATTTCCAAAGTGCTTTAATTAATACATATTTACATCAGGTAATAGCAGAGACTTCTCCGAGCCGTGGTATTAGGCCAAGAAATACTCCTAATTTTCATCATCTGGGACAGGGGGTCATGAGTTTAGTCTTAGAGCTTTATTGCACCTTCTAAAGAAGCACCTTGATATCATGAGCAGGCAGAAAATCTCTGCCCAGCAAGAACACTACACTGCCCCTCACAGGGAGGTGACTCAAGGAGTTCTGTATGTTATGGGGGGCAGCCTTGCCCCCAAAGCTTTGCCAACTCACCCACCACAAGCCTCTTGTCCTTCTGCTCCCTCCCTGTTGTTCTTTTGGAGTCAAAAGTTACTGGCAGATAAATGGCCATTGCTGTGGGGTGTGCAGCACAGCAGCCAGGCTCTGTGGGGATGAAAGATGCTGGTGACAGCACCCATGCACCCCAGATTATTTTGGGCAGGACCCCCTCCAAAGGATTCAGTGGTAACTTCTGCTTTCAAACAACAAGCCACTGATCCTGCTCCTGGGGGCACTTTTAAGATTCATCTGGACAAGGTGCTGGGTCATTTGCTAGACTGATTTTGCCAAGAAAGGTTGGACCTGATGATCCTTGAGGTCCCATCCAACCTGGGATTCCATGATTTGGTGACCACCAGGCTTGGCCACCTCCCCATGCTACCCATCTTCCTCCCGAGTGCTGCCACAATGCTGCACAGGTAAATATATGCCCTTAAATTGCAGCAGTTCTGCATCTGCTCAGGGCTTGGTCCAGTCTTGGGAAACTCATGGGGCATCGATTTACCTGCTACAGCAAACCCAGGCAACTGCCTTGATGTGAGAACTGAAGTTGTCACATCACTCCCAGCTCTGAAAGAGTCCCTGGTTGAGCTGTGCACAGCCAGGTGATCAGCACATTACAACCACCTGAGGTAACTCCAAAATAGAAATGCTGTAAGATTACTGATATTTTTTCATCTTTTTTTTTTTCCACCCCCCCACCGTAACCACAAATTAGAAACGGCACTGCTAAAAATCACTGGTCTATCCACAAATTTTAATTAAAACCTAAATAAATCATTTTCTTGCTGCACTTGCCTATAAACAATGAGGGAGATGGCACAATTACAGCGGCTTGTCAGCGTTGCCTGACTAATGAGTCGCTGTGAAAATACAATCTGAAGGGCCGGAATTGGAAGCAGATTCCCCGGCTAACGAAGGGCACATGCGAGCCCGGGATGGCAGAAGGCACCGAAAGCACCTCTCGGGGCTGGGAGGAGGAAGGCAGAGCGTGGCTCAGGCTGGCAGGAGGCGTCTTCATCAGACAAAGCGCGGCGCCGTAACGCGCTGCTGCAGCCGCAGCCTTTTCGCCACCTTACCGACTCGTGCTTTCCCCTGTCCTTGCAGCAAACAATAACCATATGCTGGGGTTGTTACCAAATGTTTGGTTTATTTCTTCATTAGGAGACAGCGAGGACTGGGGGAAAAGGAAAAGGCAAAAAAAGAAAACCCAACACCCAAGGAGGTTTCGTAGCTCCGAGCGCTTCCCAAGCCTGGCCTCAGCTCACGCAGCAGCGCCGACGCCGCTGCCCAGAGGGTGCCCCTTGGGCTTTGCTGGGTGTTACTGGGGGCCCCCAGTGCACCCCCAGACTCTACAGTCCCAGTGAGGGATGTCCAGTGTGTCCTGGAGTGGAGGAGCCAGGGTGGGTGCTGTAGATCCTGTTGCTCCTCCCAGAACTGTCAGGAGGAAGGCCAAGTGAGAGGCCAAAGTTGAACAAACTCTTCTCCAGCTCAGCACCAGGGCAGGGGGTGCAACCCGGCCTTGGGTCTTTGGTTCAGCAGAATTGAGTTGCTGGTTGCTGGAGCAGAGCCCTCATCACTTGTCAGCACAGCCCTCAAACTCCTGTTGTCCAGCACAAATGGAAACCCCAGGGTCATGGTCAGCTGTGGCTCTTAAAAAGCCTCTGAACTAAAAGGCAGTTTATGACGTAGCCCTCACCTTTCTAAAGGGACAGCCTTGGCCAAGATCTGCTCTGGGTGCCTGGGCTCTGCCTGCAGCCACAGGGGCTTAAGGACAAAGCTGGTGCCTTCAGGGACCATCTCCAGGTGGGGCTGCTCAGGCAGATGGGCCATTGCTGCATCAGTGGTGAGATGGGCTTGGGTACAGCTGTGCTCTGCCAGAGCTGCTGCCCTGCATGGGCTCCTCCATCCCACAGACCAGCACCCCCACCATGGGAAAGCCTCCTCCCAAGCCCAGCATTCATGTTTCAACTACTAACTTCCCTCAAACACTTTCGGCATGACAAAGCATTAGTTTCTTAGAGCACATTTCCTCAAGCAAACATTTGAGACAGATCTAAGTTTCAACATTTGGGATTTTCCTCACCAAGGGACTGAGAGTCTCCAGGCAAGAGCTGCATCTTACACACACACACACGCAGCTTAGAGCCTCAGTTCCTCAAGAGCCCACAACAACTTGCTGCAGCTCCACAACATTCCAACAGCCCCTGAGCTGCAGCAAACTATTTCCTGCAAAGACTAAAGAATCATCTTTCTCCCAAAATACCCAAGAACAGTGCTAGTTCCACAAAGAAAGGTGCTGTTACCACCAAGAACAATGTTATTTCCATAAAAACAATGCTTAAAACCAATACTATTTCCACCAGGAGTGCTGTTATTACCACCAAGAATGAGGCTATTTCCACCAAGAATGACTGTGTCCACCCAAGAAGGATGCTATTTCTTTTTGAGGGTGATGGTAACTCACCCCAGAACATCCCAAGCAAGGAAATGCCTGGAAGTGGTAGTTGGGCCACCTCACTCACCAGTGGTTTTTTGGTTTGTTTTTTCTTTTCACCTTCTAAGGAAGCCTCATGAAAAGAAAGAAAAATATTATGGTGTGCGTGTTGCTTCTGCAATTCAAAACCCAGTCTTGTCAGGGGAAAAAAAAAAAGAAAAAAAGGGGGGAAAAAAAATCAATCCCTTCCCAACTACAGCACATGTTCATGGAAACAAGATGTGGTGCACATGAGGCTGTCCCAGGGAGAAAGTTTGCTAAAAATAACATATGCAGATTATGTACATAAAATGTCATGAAATATCAGCACATAAAACCATGTAGTAGTTCAGGCTGTTGCAATTACAGCTCGAATGTGCCAGATGAAGGACACACAGCATTTGGTGCATCTGCAGTTGGAGCAGGCATGAGGCCAGCTCCTCTCTCCAGCCACTGGGGACTGTCACTGACCTTGCCCTGCAGAGCCAAGACCCCAGAGTATCAGGAAATAGTGATTATTATTGTTATTATTCTTGTTTTCTGGCTAAGGGACTGGGATAGCCCTTTGGCTGCCTCTAAAGGCCTGCAAAAGGTCCATTCTGAGGGGCTGAGGAGGGGTTGGGTGCTTCTCCACCAGCCAGCAGCAAACTGAGCCATGGTGGAAAAGCCAGGAACACTCAGACTGAGGGATTTCCAGGGGCCCAGAATTAGTAATACAATTCAATAGCAGGGAACATTTAGCTAAAATGGAGTTGCCTCTGATTTGGGAAAACCAGAATTATTGGATGAAGCCAGTGAGATGCAGGGACACCCTGCCCAGGGGGAACACATCCCCCCAAGGGCACTATTCCTTGCTCACAGCCTGGCTTTGGGAGCTTGCTGGGGCCTTGTGTGGGGCATGCTGAAAAGCACAGTCATCATCCTGCCCTTTGGCTGGATATTGACAAGGATTCTGTTTGCTTATTTTTTATTTGTTTGGGTTTTTTTCTGTTTGTTTACCCCCCTCCCTTTCTTTCTAGTCTGCTCAAAAGAACCTGAAGGAAGGAGACAAATATTAAAATCCTACATTTTCTCACACAGCCAGCAGCCACTGGACAAACTTTCCCCCATCATCACACACAGTGGTTCAGTGCGAGTTGAGGCAGCAGCTCTTTGCAGCCCCAGTGCAGGGGCAGCTAGGTGAGGACTGACACTGTTCCTTTCACTCCATGTCCAGCTATTTGTCACAAGCCCTTTTGCCTCCAGAGCTTTAATATTTGATGAGCTCCGGGCTGGCCGGGTGCTGCAGCTCCAGTGCCTGCAGTGCAGGGAAGGCTGCTGGGGAGAGACTCAGTTCTCAGTTTCAGACTCAGTTCTCTGTTTCTCCACACAAATAGGTTGTCACAATAGAAAAAACTCTCATGATTTGAGTTGTAAATGCAAGCCTTAAAAATGCAGACTCCAGAGAAAAGAGATCACAGAAGCATAGATTAGTTTAGAATGAAGGAGACCTTTAAGCTCAATTCCAACCAATAACCCAGCACCACCAGGACACCACCAAACCATGGCCCTCAGCACCACAGCTCCAGAGCTTGGGAACCCCTCCAGGGGTCACAGGGACCCCACTACTGCCCTGGGCAGCCTGGGACAGGCCTGGACAACCCTAGAGGAGAAGAAATTGCTCCTCAGCTCCAACCTCAACCTCCTCTGGAACAACCTGAGGCTCTTTCTTCTTGTCCTGCTGCCCCTTCCATGAGGGAGGAGATTACCACCAGTGTGTTGTGATTTAGCCTCTACCAGCAACTGAACACCACACAGCCAGTGTGGGATAAGAAAAAAAACAGCAAGACACAAAGAACTGAAATCAGAACAGCTCAGCAAAACGACCCAAAAGGAGACAAAAAACAACCCTACTCAAAATAACACTTTAAAAGTGGTAAATAAAGAAAAAAATAAGCTCTGACCTGTGTCCAAGATGCTCCTGCCTCCACTCTGGCTGCACTGAAGCATGTTGAAAAAGAGGCCTGCTCATCTCTCCCCTTTTATAGGGGCAGGACTCGGCCCCATTGACTCTCCCATTGGCTGGCCCAGTTGTTTATCCCACACGTGGCCTCTCCCAGGTGTAGCCCCTTCCCAGCTGATTGTGCCAGCAGCTGCTGGGGATAAATAGCCCAGCCTAGGTCAACATGGCTCCTGCCTTCAGTCAGGAGTTGCTGAGAGCCAGAAGGCTTCACCTCAGCCTCCTTTGTTCCAGGCTGAATAAGCCCAGGTCCCTTAGCTGCTCTTCACTATACTTGTGTTCTAGAATCTTCTCCAACCCAGTTGTCCTTCTCTGGCCACACTCCAGCCCCTCCATATCTTGCTGGGAGTGAGGGGCCTAGAACCCAGGAGTCAAGGGGAGGCCTCAACAGTGCTGAGTCCTGCTGGCCACACCAGTGCTGCTACAAGCCAGGATGAAGAAAAAGCAGATAAAATGGACTTCTGAAGAAGGTTCTGAGGTAAGACTTATGACTTTTTAATAGACTAGTCTGAGTTCACTTTGTTTGCATTGTTGCTAGCTGCTGCAGTTACAGATTCTTGTTGTCTGATCATACTATGGGTCCTTCCCTGTTGCCCCAGGGCCCTGGCACAGCCGTCTCCTGTTGCTGGGCTACAGGGAGGGGTAAGGGGTTCATCTGGACTCACGAAGCACTATATAGTGCAGCCAGGAGTGTGTGTGAGCTGTGGGGGTCAGCACTTCAACATTATGTTTCTGCACTCAGCTATTTTGCTAAGTCTCCATCACAAGACAGACTAGTGGAGGCATGGCTGGGTGATGATTTGGAGGGGTTTTTTTCTGGGGTGATATGCTGGAAAGGGGCTTTCATGGCTGATACATCACTGTGCTGGAAGAGGACCATAGAGCACAAGCAACCTAGAAGAGGTTGGTTTGATCCTCCATCTCCAAAACTAGGGCAGCAGCAATGGCAGGCTTGTAACCCCTCTGTGTGGAAGAGCTTGCAAGACCAGCAGTGTTAAGTCACACCCCTTCCAAACCAGTTTCTTCAAACACCACTCTGGGAAACCAGCTGATTGAGATAACCAGAGGTTTTGGTTGCTGGAGGCACTTGGCCTTCATTCTTCTCACTACATCCCCAAAAGGGGTTTGTTATCTTCCATCCACCACCCACACCCAGCTTTGTTCGCTGCCTTTTAAGAATAGTCTCATCTTTGTTCGCCTAGAGAAAGTAATTGGTCAAACTTAATTCAAAGAGAGATCAATTAGGAAAGGTGGTGATAGACAGTTAGGTCACCAACAACCCCTATAAATCGCGGGTAGAATTTCCTCCTTTGCCATATACCGGTTTGATGTAGGAAATGGCTCATTTGCAAGCTAAAGGTTTAATTAGGAGAGAAAAAAAAGGTCAGTGGAGATCAGATGTGAATTGCAAAGTGCTAAAGAAGTTTACTGCAGCAACGTATTTATTGAGAGCCATGCTATAGATCTGCTCCCTCTCTGCCCAGAATGCTAATAGCACCCTTTGAATTCCTCCTATCAACAGAAAAATCATCGATCATACGTGGGATGGTTTAAAACTATTTGGCACCCACTTTCTTTTTATGATAATCAAAGGGCTTTGCTAAGACCCAGAGACTCCCTTTACCCATCTGATTAAGAGTGGATTCCTTCTTGCCAGGTCAGGTTTCCAGAATGTGACACCTTTTGGGTCGCTCTTTCCTCCCCCATCCATGGCAATACGAGCTTTGCAGAGGGTATTTATTGCTCCTCCTCAGGGACGTAGTCACGATGGAAATAGTGCCAGAAATACCAATGTGATGAAAATTCATGGTGTTTCTTCCTCACCTCACAGTATTCCGGGTGGGTTTTATGGATGTGCAAACTGCAGAAATAAAGAGCACTGCACAAGCTCTCTGAGAAGCAGCAGGAGCAATAGTAATGTGATTACACAAGGTTTTATCTCGTCGTCAAGAGAGCTGAGGCAGCCCAAGGCAGTAGAGCCTAAAGTCAAGCCACACCATTGATCTCAGCTTGTTCCAATGACCTTTGGGGTCTTGTGGAGAGGGATCCAGGGGATGTTCAGAGCTATCAGCTCTGTGGATGTCAGGAGGATGGGCAGCCCCACATGCTGCTTTGGACACTGGGATGTAGTGGATCAATAATATGCTCTGACATGCTGCTGCTCCTGCAGACAAGATTGGATGTATCATCAGGGCCACAATCAGAGAGCTGGGACGTATCTCCTGTGAAGAAAGGCTGAGAGAGTTGGGGGTGTTTATCTTGGAGAAGGCTGCAGGGAGAAATTCTTGTGGCCTTTCAGGAATTAAAGGGAGCCTGCAAAAAAAAGATGGGGACAGATTTTTGGGTCTGTTGGGACAGGACAAGGAGTGATGGTTTGAAACTAAGAGGTAGATTTAGACTGGAGAGAAAGAAGAAAATAACTAAGGCACCCAGATCCAGGCAACAAAATGATGCAGACCCTGGTGCATCCAGCTTCTGACAAAAGGTGTGTGGTGCTCCTAGTGTGGAAGTTCAGCTTTGCTTCTAGCAGGCTGAGGATTCAGGTGTGATGTGTCTAAAGCAGTAACTGTTTCCCCCTTACTGTGGGCAGGCCTGGTAAAAAATGGGCTCCTGCAAGCCTTGTAAGAGGAGCAAGAGATTCCCTCAGCCCCACTGAGCACGTGGGGGAACTGCAGCTGTTCTGACAAGCAGATCCTGTCCGAGCTGCCTCGATAGAGACATCGAATGGCAGAGGATGGGGGAACTCTGCCTGGCAGTTTAATGGGCTTAGGCTTCTCTATGGCCTGTTTTGAAAGGAAGGCCTTCAAAATGTAATTTGGGCAAGGGAACTGCGTGGGGCTTTGTCCTGGGCAGTCTCACAGCCTTCTTGGGGACAAACACAGTGCAGTTCTGGGCACAGGATGTATATATAGTTGGATTTCAGGAGCATTCATTATTTTAAATGCACTTGTTAACTTAGGGTCAAATATATTTTTCCAACTTTTTTTTTCTTTATTTCAAGAAAGAGCCCGTATGTCACAAACTCATGCCTCGTCTGATTGCATAAGTGTTTCCTTTGTCCTTGAAACTGAAAAGTAGACTGTGTATCCAGGAGCTACAGAATGAAAAAGCATCTGCCTTTGGTATTTGGCATGCCTCAATTAAAAACCCACTGCCTGGGCTATCATTTTATTTGAATTCTGACCAGAGTGCTTCTGCTCAGGTTCAAGCAGACAGTTCTGAAGGTGGAGCTAGGGGTATGTTTAAAAAAAACCAAACCAAACAAACCCCACCAAATCCTTTGGAACAACACACAGACAGTAATGTTTTACATGCACCAGAAAAGAGGCCCAGATCCAGCAAAGCCAAGTTCAGAGTCGTGCTGGAAGCACAGGCAGGGCTCGTGTCCTCACTCCCCTCCTGGCGTTTGTGAGGTCCTGATGGAGTGGAGCTCAGGTCCACACTCGAGACATGCCTCCCCTCCTTCCCCGTCCCACAAATCTTGAGCTCAATATGCATAAAACACTTCCATCTTTAAAAAATAATTGAAAAGGTGCACCCTGAAGTTCACTGGATCGATCCCTTTGAATTATTTTATTTAGAAGACACTTCATTGTGTCAAAGATTTAATGGAGAGGTTACGATGCCCAGCCTTCAGAATGTCAATGCATTAAAGCAGAGTGTGGCAGGGAATGTTAAAATGCTCAGCACTGTACACCCAAGAAAAACTGCCAGATGTATGAAAGATTAAAATTATGATACAGAGTTTAGGTAAGACAGAGGCTGCTGGGCAAAAACGGGATAGGGGCCAGAATCCTGCATGTGTCTTGCAAGCAGTGGGATGAAATTGAGCAGCCTCACTCCAGACTCCTTCACCTTTCCCTTGCATCCCTCCCAGTGTTCTCTTCCCAGGCTGTATCTTTTGAAACGTGGGCATTTGCACGTGAGCGGTGTTTCCCGGCACACTTGATTAAATACCTCCTCTGATATTTATTGCCCATTAAACCACAGATTTTCTGCCTGTACCTTGGTCAGACAAAAAAGATATCTTTGCTCTCAAATGCAGACCTCAGCACGACTTAGGCCAGAGCAGTTTGCTGCAATGATCTCTACGTGGGGCTGCAGCTGAGAACTCCGGCAGCACAGATCAGGGTTCTCTGCTCATTAAAGAGTGTTTCTGGTGGCTAAGAATTACCCTCCTTCTCCCCATTTCACATCGCTTGCTGTGTGAGATAAGGTTGTAATGAAGAAGTTGTCCAAAGGTTTTCCTCTCTCTCCTTGGGGAATCTGTCTGTTCGGGTGCTGCGGGAACAATCGCGATCCCCCGAAGTACTTTTGGGCTGTAAAGTTTCCAGTGAAACGGGAGGGCGGGGGAAGGAATGACAAGTCCTTTTTACTGAAATTCTCTCCCCAAAATGGATTTGGCAGAGCCCAGCTCTGCTGATCTTAAAGCAGGGTTTATCATTTGTGCAGGCTGCTGCCTGAAGGGGGAAAAGATCTTTGAAGTTGCTGAATGATGGAAGGGTCTCCCCCCCTCCTCTCCCTCACACACGGTTTTTGAGGGTGGAGACTGAGAGATGCTCAACTGCCCTGAGTCAGGAAATTACACGACAAATTAAACAATTATGTGTTTTAGTCCTGAGCATCTATTTAGACATTTAGCATCAAACATGCATTTAGCATGAATTCCACAGGCATTTCTACTTCTCCCTGTCACCTGTAATTCTATGCTGCCTTATTTTACTGCATGACAAGAGCTCCCCTGCTCCAGCATCTACACCTTGAAGAGATTTCTTTATCATTTAACTTTATTACAGAGGCACTGCCTGGACACTGTTAGAGTGACAAGGACTATTTCCTTAATTACTGTACATTGATAATAGCATTTACTCTGGCAGCTCCAGTGCTATTCAATCAAGCAAGATTCAATACAAAAAAAGCTGATTTGCCAAAAAAGAGATTAGCATAAGTGCCTACAGTCACATTCTATTTTTGAAGGTAAAGCTACTGTGTCTGTGAGCTTTCTTGTGGGAACTTTATAAAGCGAGGTTAATCTAGTTTATCTCCTTCAAAAGATATTTGGGGAAATCACAGAGTCACTGTTTAGGCCCTTTTGGTGATAATTTTCTATAAACATGTGGAATAAAGAACTGCCCAGAAAGTGCTAATCAGCTGCAGGAAGGTCTATTTTCTCTCTTACGTGGAGGTAGATGTGCCTTGTGAAAAACTCTGTGCTCCCTGCTTTGCTACTGCTGCTCTTTGTCATTTAATCAAGTGGTGACTGTAGCTGTTGCACTTTAAAATTAAATGCTATTATTTATGGTAGAACTTGTTCTAGTTAAAAATGCAGAGCTCAGCACTGTGTACGTTTGTAAGCAGAAGGTTAAGCAGGACATTTTAAATGGTAAAGCAAAGGGCTTAATCAAGGCTGAAGAGCAAAATGCAGTGGGATAACAGATATAGTAAATAGGCATTAATCACCATATAGGCTTAATCCAGGTATTAGTCAGTCTCGGGGCTAATACGAAGACTGACTTACTTAAGGGTTGGTAGAGTAAGTCCTTATGTAAGTGAATAACTTCATTCTTGGGAGAAATTTCACCCGTGTTAAAGGCCCTTGCAATATCAGGCCTACATGATGTCTTTGTAAAATGATCACCACACAATTATTTTGCCTGAAGGAGATTTGTGCGTTAGGAGGCACATGGGGGTGTGGTTCAAGAAAGGAAAAAATTGAATTGCCAGAGCATAAGGAGCCACTTTTCAGTGGTGTTTTATTTTTTTTTTCCCCCCTCCTTGACACTGTCTATTATTATGACATCAAAATCCGAGCTAAGTACTTCTTGCCAAAGATGGACCAGATAAAATCATGAAGCCAGTATCATCTCATGGGAGACAGCTCACTGTCTTAGTGACAAATTTAGTGCCTACAAATCCAGGCTTAGAACCTTGTCCTTCTCTGGTCATAATCCAGGGCTTGCACACTGGATTTGCACTTAACTGCTGAGGAACTAAAATTTCAGTTTCAAGAAGGTAACAGCACATCCATAGGTATGAAATTCACCATAGAAAAATTCTTTTATTAGATGCTTGGAAAGATTAAAGTGCTTCCATGCTTAACTTAACATCCAAAATCCTATATCTTTATAGAAGCAGACAGAGTGTGTTGTGACAAAGCATCAGCCAAACCCCAGCCTCCAGTGCAGGGTGGGGTTTGGCCTCACCTAGACCTGAGAGCAAGGAAGGGGAAGGAGATGGAAGTGGGGAATGGGGTAGATGGCCCACAGTTCATCTCTTCAAGGAACAGCAAGATGAAGAAAACTCCACAACCCTTTAATTGTGACTGTAGGAGAGGGACAGTGATGTAACTGTTCCCAGGGAACACTATTCTTATTTTGTAGAGGGAGGTGAGCCAAGATACTTAAGCTCTAGAGAACCTTTAACACAGGAAGCTATTTATCATAACAAGCTTGGTTGATACTGCTCCCATACTGAACCAATTAGATTAGCCTATTTCGTCATACTTCATAACTTGGGATGATAGGTTTCCAAGCATGGTACAGTGCAGTAATTGAATTTTGATCAAACACACATGGCCCATAACCCAGTATGTGAAACTTTCAGAACAGTTCACAGCTTTTAAATATCCAGTCAACATGTTGCCAAAAGTACAGGATGTACTTGATGCAAGTGGGAGAGGAGGGGGGAGCACGAGTCCACGCCGTAACTTGGTACAGCTGTAAAACAAACATTTTTTTGT
Source organism: Ispidina picta (assembly GCA_033439845.1). Taxonomy (NCBI): domain Eukaryota; kingdom Metazoa; phylum Chordata; class Aves; order Coraciiformes; family Alcedinidae; genus Ispidina; species Ispidina picta. Next base: position 19,815 of record JAABNV010012289.1, read on the forward strand.
TCCGATTCTGTTCCTACTTTAGCAAAGGAGCTGGGAGGAAGACAGTGAATGTCAAGTAAGTCGTTTTTCTCCCCCAGCCCCCACACCCCCCAGGCACACACTTCCCTTTTAACAGTCTTAGATTACCACAACCTTTTAAATTCACTATAGTGCACTTACATACTGTATTAGACACACCAGCGACTGCGTTTGTTAGCATGACACATCCATTGCCTACACTTAGTTAACAAAATAACTTGAAAGTCCCATGGATCATCCTCTTAATAGAGTTATAATCAATGGGACCGTGGAATGAAAGCCCTAAAAATTACCCCCCACATCTGCATTCCCCAGGCTCCTGCCTCTGCCAACACAATCCATATGGTGGGCAGTCTCCTCAGGCTCAAGGTGAACACCCTGTCAGCTCTTTGCAGGCAGCGATCTCCTCTTACATGTTCTTGCCATGTTTTCCCCACAGTAAATCCAAGGAACTTTGAAGAAGACTCTGTGTAAAGGAAACAGAATGCATTAATAAATTAATTCTTACAGCTTTACTGACCAGGGGGCAGAGTATCCACCACAGAACAGGTTCAGGACATGGCAAATGCTGTGCCAGGCTTTCTTTGGAGCTAATAACAGCTGCCCAGACCAAAGCCACTCTCTGGCTTCCAGCTAAGAGTCTGGAGTGGTTAAGCAACAGAGCAGGAGATTCCCAACCTCTGCATACAGTGCTGCCAACTTCTCACTCAGCTTTGAGTGCTGAAGGGCCACTGAAGGCAGCTCCAGGGGAAGCACCAGGGCAGCCAACACCTTCGCTTTCACTGAGGTTGTGCAAAGGACATAAAAGGTGGGAATTGCTGCTGCAGCCCTCCAAAGAGTGTAGGATCTGAGGGTTTACTCAAGTGCTTCTAGTTTGCAGTTGTCTGCCTCCAAGCTGTCTCACACACCTGTCCTGGAGTACAGCTGTGTAAGAGAAGCAGCCACGGGTTCCAAGGGGAGAAATGGTGCTTTTCAGATGTAACAAAATATACATCTAGTTTAGTTTTGCTGTTGATTGGGGACAGGTATAGTGCCTGATTGCAGCCACCACCCTGACAGAGTGCAGAGGATGTGCTGGATCCATCTCCCTGCCCCACTCCCAGCTAAGTTATGATGCTGCAGAGAAAAGAAAAAAAAAAAAAAGAGAAAAATAATTTGGTGTTCAACTTATCAAACTTGGACCAAGCCTCAGCTCAAACCAAGGTTAAATAGGCCTGTCCTAAGCCTCTTAAAGATAGGATTTATATAGTAATTACAGTAATGGAAACTGATCTTTATAATTTTTATACTGCCTAAAATTCTGCTGTGTCATATGCATCTGCAGAGCCCCAGAACTGTGCTTCTCAGCGAGAGCACTGCAGTCCTGAAAGCAGCCATTCAGATGTGGAATGGTGAATTACTGGAGCCTGAGTACGACTGAGATTGTAATGAAGCACCAAGAGCAGGAATCAGAAATCTGGGGAACACTAAGGAGTTTGTATTTGAGACAAGCAGGATTTTTTTAAGCACTTTATTTTGTTGGGAGTTTATGGAACTAGACTTTCATCACACACAGTACAAACCACATTGAGACTGCACTTTTTATTCTCCTAGCTCTTTTTCCCTTGCTGCAGTCTTAGGTGTAGGGAGTGTAGTGCAAACTGCACCTTGGCCAGACAGAATACTCACATTCACTGCCCAGTTTTCTCTGTAGTGCAAGGAAAAATACCGGAGTGTTAAGTCTTTGCTGTACCATAAAGAACTTCAGAAGATTTGGAGATCTGATAGGGGGTTTGGCTCCACCTTCAGGAAGCAGATGGCAAAGAGACACCACGGTTTTCAGT
>JAABNV010012289.1:21755-37818 GCA_033439845.1 Ispidina picta
GAAGATTTGGAGATCTGATAGGGGGTTTGGCTCCACCTTCAGGAAGCAGATGGCAAAGAGACACCACGGTTTTCAGTTTCAGACACTTTCTGCAGAAACTGAAGCCTACAGCCTCCTCTTGCTGACATCTACTGCTCCCCAATGTGCCTTTGTTTCCTATACAGAAAAGCTCCCCTGATCTGATGCTGTTACATCCCTACAGCCTTGTTTCAGCTCTGGAGTCCAACTCCTCCTAGAGGTACTTGGGAACTTGCTGCAGGATGGCCAGAGGTAGGCAAGACATGCAAGAGCAGAGCTAATATATGAACAAAAGTCCACGAGAAGCAGCTTTGAGGTGGAAAAAAAGAAGCTGCCACACGTAGGCTGCTGTAGGGCTGGAGTGGATATTATTAGCTGCTTACACTGCCAGTGCTAAGGTTCCATAAGGAATGTGATTTTCCCTTATAATTCACAGAGATTAGAAAGGCTCTGTGGGTAACACAGATGGATTGAGAGGAAGAAAGTGGGAAGAGCCTTGATCAAGTTTCAGTCTAGCAGAACACTTAAGCATATGCCTAAAGTTAAGCTATTTTTTTTTTCTCCTTGGATTCAGGCAGAAGATGCAAAGAGAATAATCTCTTCTACTTCACCTCTCAGCAGACTCAGGCTGAACCCAGAATGTAGCAGCTGATTAAAAAGCAGGATTTAAATGAATTAAAATGATGGCTTTTTTTTTTTAAGAAGCCATGTAGCAACCATTTATAATAATGAAAATGGCCAAGTATTTAGGGATGAGACCACCCTGGGTTTGAAAGACTGGCTGATGTATGAGTGAGCTAATAGGCAATCACACAATCAGCAACAGTCCCAAGAGGCAATGAAATGTGTGGCTGTTTGCAACACCTGGCCTTTGATGCTTCCCCAGCTGGGTGCTTAAGCACCCAACCTTATTGCATTCAACACCATCTTCAGGAGGAACCAGGTTTGAGAACTGCAGAGCAAGCAACAGGAATGGCTCTTGGTGCAGAAATGGACTAAACACCTAATGAATCTAAAAATATATTTAAACCCCAAAACAAAAACACTGAGAAGAGACACGAGAAGACTGAACAGACAGAGCTGTGTAAGCAAATATCACTGAATATACTCTTGAGGAACAAAGGAACAATTCTTGATGGGGTGACAACAGATGTTCTCCAAAAAAATTTTAACGGAGCATTTCAAACACAAAGACCTTCCTGTGGAGCTGAGAAGTTTTCCTGGCAGAAATACAGTAATGCATCTTTGGAAACAGAAGAAAACCTAACATTTAAGGTGTTATCAGGTCCTGAAAGCTGAAGTGATATCTTCATGTAGTAAGTGGTGGGCGGTGGTGGAGAGGGAAACAGGAGACCAAAATACTGCCACAGGAAGCTGCCATGGCTCAGTTGTGATTTACATCACAGGAGGAGTAACTAGTCAGAGCTCTGTCTAAAATACAGCTCCATCCAGTCTTTGGGAAAGCAAGCTCTAAACAACAGTGAAAGATGCATGGGTTGACCTAACAGAACAAAGACAATCCTGAGCAATTTAGTAATTCCAAGTAAGCACACCTGACTCCAAGCACTCTTGCACACAAAGGATTCCACCAGCTACTGCTCTTTCAGATTATGGTTAAACACACTGCAGAAAATCCTAGAATGGGCATTAAAAAAAGAAAGGAAAAGGACAGGTTTATAGAGTAATTTTTGTAATGACTGATGTACTTAGGGAACATTTGGATTTAACTCCTGGCATGGGCCTGCAGCATCTTTGGTGAATAGCTTTAGACAGGTTTTAAAGGCTAGGCACTTCAAATTCTTGTTTTAAACTCTGGCCTTTACTTTTTATGTTCTTTATTTTTACAGATACAGAATAATACTTCTCTGTCTTGTTGGAATGTTAAAAGGATTCCTGAATATCTGCAAGGCCAGCAGATACCACTTTATCTGGGCACGAGGCAGGGGGGTGTCATGGCACGTTGTCTAATTATTTTTATTGCTTTGCAACTGTTTTTGGGAAAACAATCCAGAAAGGAGATTATTCCAGTGCAGTCAGAGCAATCAGAACTAGAGCTCCAGGAGGATGGACACCCTGATTGACAGGAGAAAGCTGGAACAGGCGACAACACAGCAAATCATCATAGGACAGGCATTTTGATAAATATTACCGTAGCCAATTTATTATTAACACAGTGGGACAGCTTTACATCTTTGCATCACACTTTTCACAGCCCTTATGGTAAACATGCCATAAGCTGACAATTACAAGATGAAAACAAGGACCTCACTAACTCTCTGCTGGCCCTGCAGCACTAGCTGCTGACTCTGTTAACCCTCTCTAAACTTCAGTGAGGCAATTAAAAGAGCTTATAGAAAAGCAGGTAGGTGTGTTGAGATCTAGAATGTTAATGCCAGTGGTAGCCAGGATAAGTTCTGAAGGTTGCACCATCTGCAACCTTGTCTGTAAAGCCTTGTAATTTAAAGGAGAGTGTTGCAGAAGAAGTGGAAAGAGGGGCACACAGAACACCATCTAAAGGGAAGAGAAATAGGGTATTGCCAAGGCTCAAAATGTTGCTCTGCTTGGTCATTGGGATTGCTGTGAGAAAGCAGAGCAGTCCTGACAAGGACAGGCACTGGAACTGCAAACCAGAGAGTGTCAGGATGGGAGAATCCCACAGCAGTGTTTGTGCCTTGGGTTGGCTGACACACACATGCTGCTGCTGCACAAACACTGTAACGTGCTACCAACCCTTCCTCTGGGCTGGCTCCTTGGTTTCTGGGGTTAACAAACTATCTGATAAACCTCCTAAAGTGTTCCCTCCAACCCCTGACATTCTGTGATGGTTTCATCTGATCCACATTAAATAACTCCTGTATTCTTTTGCAGGCTGGACTGCTGCAATCGTTGTCACATCCTCTGCTACTGGTACACACGGAGATACACTTTAGAATGAAATCCTGTGTGGTGAGTTGCCTCAAGGCTATTTTTTTTATTCTAATGTCTGTGGTATCTCCCAGTTTTCACAGCTATATGATCAGCTTCAGGGTTGAAACACACAAAAAGCAGACAAGTCAAGGGATGATCTTAGCCATGAGATTTTATTTGATTCAAACATTTATTTTCTGTCAGCTTCCTGTTGTTTTTGAAAGTATTTCAGGAAACAAAACTGACATGCACAGAGAGCATTCAGTGAATGAGACAAAAGGGGGATGCAACAACTATCAGGGAAGAGAAGGAAGCTACAGAGTGTTCTTGTCTCTTGGAACCCACAAGAAAAAGGCATAGTAGATTCATGTGGATTTCCCAGTTACTGCCAGTTTTCATTGGAAGGTGAAGGGAATGTTTAAAATTGATCAAATAATATCAGGATTCTGAGGACATGTTTTCTGTCTGTGTGCATATACATTTCTTTAAAGGAATGTCTACATAAGTCTTGGTTGTCCTGAAAGACTTTGGTCAAGCAACTTTGAAGGACACAGAACTTATTTCACTGAAACATGACCGAGCTAAAATAAGAACCTTTTAAGGGCTTTATTAGTACAAAGAAGTCACTTTTTTTGACCTTCTGTAGCTGTAAAACACACACCAATTTCTTTTCAGAAAAAAGGAAGGTATGTATTTCACTAAGGGTGGTTGCAAGGAAGGGGAAAAAATAAAAAGCAGAACGATGATTTCCTATTTTGACCTCAGGGCACCTCAACATCTATCCAGCTTTTTTGTGATGTGCCATTTATGGTTCTATTTTTCATGCATCCCTGTTTCTACTGTTGATCAACACTGACCAGATTTTGTAACTTGACCAAAATTTGTCTTTAAGCTTTCAAGAAATAATTGTTTCGATTGATAGAATTTCACAGGATGCACCAGCACAAGATGTAGGGCCATCTGGATTTTAACTCACAGCATAGAGAGAAAGGCAGTTTCTGTGGTTTGGGATATTTGAGTTCATTTCCAAACTGCCACACATAGTTATGAAAACAGATCCCAAGTGTAATCCTGGCCCATCCATGCTATAACTCTCATCAATCTCAATGGGCTAAAGATCAGCACAGTTGTTCTGAACAGACTCTCTCCACCTCTCCACAACACTGGAAATTACACTTCCAGACACAAAACAACATCAGTGCAAACTGCACAAGTCTGCACATTTCTCAAAGGGTACAGCTCAGCAACAAACAACAGGCTCACAGCAACAGAGCAGTCCCAGAGGAACTTGGTGCCTTTGAGAGAAACTCAACCACTCCAGGAACTTTCCTATTTTATCCTCTCCGTTCAGAGGACGTTTAATACTTGGCTCTGACGAAGTGCAATTAAAAAGTCATCAGCGAGTGCAGTGGGTGACTGGATCCACCTGGCAAAACAAAATGCACCTATGGATGTGTGACACTTACTGCCAGGGCTAAGGATAGGTCTGCATCTTCCTGAACGTTGTGTTGGTGATGCTGAGCCGGGTGAGCCTCGCTCCGTAGTAATCGATAATGTAACTGGAGCCGTCGGAAGGGCCAACGATCTACAAGAGGGAAAAAAAAGAACCAAGACTTTTCAATATGAAGTGAAATATATACTTTGTGCTAATGTCTCAATTACTGCTAATTTTCCCATCATAAAATTAGTCATGCTTAATTAGTCAAACAGAAAGTAGATTTATTTTGAAGTTATGCTGTAGTTTAACTATTTTAGCGAGCGCAGTCTCAGAAGGAGCATTTCCCTGGGGCTTCTAATCAGCCCAATTACACTGCCAGGCGCTGGGGCTACGCTAAGCCGCTGAGGATTTGAGGCACAGAATCAGGCTAACAAATGAATGGGCTCCAAACCACTTTTCCCCAACAAAGGAGGGTAAGCAGGAGAGAATTAGGCTGATGACAAGTATCTTTGAAATCCTGTGCAGGTACGGAATGGAGAGGAGGGGAGGAGATGGGGGTTTTCTTGTTCTGAAAATGCTAAATTGATGGGGGGTCACCAGGGAGATGAATAAGGAGAGATGAAAGATACTCTCAACTGTAAGTGATCTGAGGCAAGATCACTGAGATAGCACAGAAAGGAATTTGGGAATGTCTATACTTTAAAAGACATATATACAAAGATGTATACTTTAAAAATCTTTTACTCTAAACTCAGCTGAACAATTGCCATAGCTGCAAGGCATCTGAAGTTCACAGGCAATTTGTAATGCACCCTAAATGGATGCACGATAAGACAATCTGGCAACTTCATGATGTCACATCACCACAGCTGGGGATTTAACCACCATGAATCCCACAGCCACAGCTCTCAGGTGGTATTGGTGTTTGGAGGAAAGGCAGGAAAAACACAGTCTTGCCTCCTGCACCAGAGTGAGATTATGGGAACAATGGGCATCTCATGCAAAGTCCAGCACTGTGTCATGTAAAGAGCTCATGGGTTCTGACAGAGCATTTATGGTGCCAAAGCTCCAAACGATTCATTATGGGTATTTCTAGCTAGCTAATCTAATTTTTAACTCAAGCAGCAAATATATTGCTATTTTGTTTCCATATTCTACAACATCAATCTGCAAATGGAGCTAAAATAAATGCATAAATGTCTTTATTTTTCAATACATAAGAGTTCTTAAGGCTAAAATGCTAACAAAGAATCAGCAAATCAAAGCTTTAACAAACACTGATTTCTATCTCATTATGAAAGTCCTGACTTACCTGCATTGAGATAAGTATGAAATCAATCAGGCTACCAATTCCACAAAATCCTACAGTGCAGAACTTTAATAAACCTAAAAAAGGAACATAAAATTTAACTGTAGCTTTAAGCCAGTTATTATGAAGTTCATAGGTTTTCTGGTGGCAGTCACATGCCAATTCTCTCCCCATCTTGCAAAATATATATATATATAGAAACAGACCTGAAGTTCTTTAATTATCAGGGGGAAAAAAACAAACCACATATTCATATTTCAACAACTTGAATGCACTTTGAAGTTTTAAGATTTTATTTTTTTTTATAGATAAATACTCTTAAAGAAGGAAAGGCAAAAACTGATAACCAAGTTACTGGAAATTTTCCTCTCTTTGACTGAGGCACAGACAGAAAAAAATCCCCACTTGAGCTGCAAAATTTACTTATGAATAGAAAAAGACTTTCTACCAGCTCATGAGTTGCAGCACATACTGATTTGATTTTCAGAACACACTACTAGGGAGAACAATCCTTTGTATCATTTTAACATTTTTGCTGAAATAGGAATTTATTTTGAATAGATATAATATATATATAAAAGCATTCCTTAACTGGTATTCAAAAATGTTACTTTTGTATGAATAAATGAAAGATTAATAGGAAATATATGGGAGTAGCAGATAAATGTTTCATTGCCATGCAAGGCAGACTTCATTTGGAAAATGCCTTCAGAACAAGGAGGCTGTCTTAAAATTTAGATTTTTTTTTAATATCAGTCATTTCTTGTACAATGAATGCAAGTAATGCCATGCACCCATACAATGTGTACTACACATTGCAGAACTTCAGCTGAGCTAGGCAAACATCTAGGTTATTTTGAGAATGAGATACTCCTTGTGAAGACATCTGTCTCTTCACCCAGGCACAGACAGCATGAAGATCTGTTGTATTAAGCCAGCTGTAGGCTCTGCTGCAGAGGGAAAAGACAGTTCCCTGCTAAAAACCATACCCTGGCTGTGCTTGCAGGGACCAGCAGACTGCTGAGGCAGGAGAGAAGCAGGTTGGTTCACAACAAAAAGAAGATGAAAGAGTAGTACCAGGATGGTCTTTCAGGTGCTTAGAAGCCTACATGCATATTACAACTCAAGTGGTGCCACTTAAATGTGAAAAAAAAACCCACAACCAAATATATTCTTGTTGAAAACATGTTCCAGGGGCTGAGGCACGAGGCTTAGAGCCTGGGCAGCAGTACTGGCAGCAGTGTAACAAACCTGGGGGAACAGCCAGCTGCAGGAGCCCAGCCCTGGGGAACAACAGTGAATGTGATGAACTGGTGTTGGGCTCTGGTGAGCACCTCACTTTGTTCTTGCCTGCACTGAATGCAGTCACCATGTAAGATATTTATTGTTGATGCTCCTTATCTCCTCACAAGCTCTGGTCCTGAATCTCAGTGCCAGTTGGCATTCTAGGAACCCAGCAGTCCTCTCACTATTGCTGGTTCTAGCAGCAGCTCCAGTTTACTTGAGGAGCTGGCTGCTCCATTACATTCCTGGATGGAGAAAACCTGTTTCTGAGCCTGGCATGTATTTCTGAAATGCAGGGTAAACTTGATTTCTTTTTTTTTTTTCCCTCTTCACTTCCATCCCCACAAGCAGATCACACTGAGAAAATAAACTGCTCTAAATCATGGAGGGTAAAAATAGTGCTCTCACACAGTCATAACTTATGGTTTAGTTCACAGTGTGTGGGAGAGGAGGTTGCCTTCCTGATTTCTTCACATTCAATAGCTTGTTTGTATTTGTGCACTCTTCAAGCAAAAGGAAAAAAATAAATCAAGGAGCATTTACAGTCTTCATTATACTTGCACAAAATATTTTAACACTATCAAACTTCCTTAACTATTTTTTGTGAAAGCATGGATGACCTAAAACATCACACATATGTTAACATGGGATTATCAAGAAGGGCAGATAATGTTATTAAAAAAACCCAAGGTTTTGCACTTAATAAACAGAAACTCCAAATTCAAGTGGCAGTAGCATATATAGCTTTTTCCAATTCACTGCTCCATGCTTCCAGACTTAAATTTACTCCATTTGTCCAGCTCAGAACCAAAGCCAGGGAAAACAGTTCTAACACACTAAGGTATTTCCATTCTTTAAAAGCCAGTGGCACCATCTCTCTGGGAATCAGGTCCTAAAACCACTAACTCTAAAGTAACTGTAAAGTTTGCCCACTATTTTCCTGGTAAAAGCAAACATCATTGTAAGTAGCTGGCACATGAGTCTGTTTCAGTGCCTCTCAAAGAATGCTGTGGTAAACATCAATGCAAAGCAAATGTAAAGGAAACCTTTGAATAGCAATAATCAGGTTTGCTCATTAGGATTTTATCTGCTGGACAATCCAACCATTTGTCACCACTTGCTCCAACTGTATAGCAGGCTGTGGATAATGCAGGATTTTATCTTACTTGACAATAAAGGAAGGATTCTGGTTGTAAATATTCAATCTATGACTGTCAGCCTTCATTACTCAAAATATCAGTATACACATACAACTCAGTCATAACAATAAGCTTTACCTCAAAGGAAAAAAGAAAAAAAACTTACCTAATGCAGGATAGCCTAAATAAAATCTGTCTGCTCCCAACCAGCCAAGAAATAAGGACAGAGCCACTGCCACTTTGTAGGAGTATCCATTTCTGCCAAAAGAAACAAGTAATGCAGACAATGACTGCAAAAATATATTCACTCATACTTTTGAGAATTAGTGACTCATTTGCCTGCTGTTTCAATTTGGAAGAAGAAAAAAAAACAACCCACAAAAAACAAACAACAAAAAAACCCAACAAAACCAACAGACTTGTTATTTATCTTCAATTAACAGACACAGAATTGATAATGTTAAGCTTTCAAACTGGGTAGGCATCCTCCATAAAGCAACCTCAGCTGTGGCAACTCAAGTATACTCTTGCAGAATACAGATTACTCTGAAACTAAATCATGATTTCTTGTCAAGCCATAATTCAGTTGCTGATACATTCCCAGTTTCACAGAGTACTTCCTAACAGTTCAGCCCTGCTGAGACACCCCTGGCAAGCTACGAGGGGGGTGCATACTGTCTGTAGGCATTAGTCTCACACACAGCCAAATGGAGAGGAACAGGACAGACAGGTGAGATGTCAGCAGCGACAGTAATTGCAATGAGATCTGAAGGAGAAATGAACCATGGCCACTGCTGGAAGGAGCTGCAGGATGGATTCAACAAAGAGGGGAAGTCGTGTATCCATTAACTGCGCTCTGAAGGTAGTAAATAGCACAAACTGGCAAATGAAGAGAACTGGTGACAGTCCCAAGATGTCCAGGGGTACTCTAAAGAGAAGCATCCCATGGTCAGTCACACAAAACACAGAGATGCAACAGACTTTTGGAGATTTATACTAATTGGCACCACTCCTGCCAACAGCTGGAGCGACGTGGCCACCCAGCCACCTGTAGCTTTCAGTCACTGCTGATGTGAACTTCACACTAATAAGCGAGCTGGAAAGGTACAGCTATTGATACTGGAACCTGCTGCAGCCTTCTCTGCATTGGCAGGCAGCTAGCCTCTGCAAAGAAAAGCAAACCCAAATGGAATTAGAACCTTCAAAACATTCAATAATTCACTGTTTTGATACGTGCGCCGCTACGTGCCAGCAATTTTTTAATAAGCCCAAATGAAACTCTTGGTTGACAGTTGCATAAAACATAAAGAGTTTCACAAAGACAGTGGAAGAGAACAGTCCAAGCACCTTTATTAAGCACTTTCAATGCCAAATAAAGATCTACCTTTTTGCTTATTATCTAGATTTACTGACCTTAAAACTTCATGGTAACATTAGGTGATTAAATCGTGACTCTTACCTCAATATTTGTTACTTAGTGCTTATTAGCAACACAGAACAGACTGGGCATTCCTGGAACCTAATGTAATATAAATTATCATCTTTAGAACTGTCTTGTTTCCACTGTAATGAACACTAATGGCTTTATTTAGAAGTGGAGGTAAACTGCTGGAAATTGTTTATCAACTACAAAGTGTCAACAACCCTCCAAGGACACTACAGCATAAAAAGAGCTCTTACAAAAAGGTGGGGACACAGTTTAATTGGAGATGCTCCTGATCAAAATCAGTCATCAACTGACCACTTGCCTTTGCACAAGTTGCTTTTGAAAGCAGAACAGTCTGAAGCCTAGTCAAGATCAAATTGATGGGCAGAAGAAATCTAGTATGAAGTGGAAGGACATGAATACTGTAGCAAAGCTGCATCCACTCTTTATTCCCTTGCTTACTCCCTCTTTCAGATAAAAATATGTGCTCAAGACTAAACCCCTGAGTAGGAAAATAACACATCCCAGGCATCTAAAGGAATGTCTGCAATTGGGTAGAAGATGCCATTTTTTTTCTTGCTTCTCATCATCATCTAATCTTTATTTTTCTTCCAGCTGCCATGTTAAACACCTTTTCTTCCAGCTCTTCTACACCAGCTGCTCTAGGTCTGTGCTGTAGGTCAGAGAGGTTCTTGTGTTCTCTGTCCACACTCAACTTCATGACCTTCACAGGCTCCCAGCTTATGGACCCCTTGCCTGGAACGCAATACTTGGGCAATGGACATGTCAAGTCTCAGAATCAGGGCCTGAACATACTAAGCAAAATACCTGACAGAGTATCAATCTGGGGGATTCCAGAATCTGGAAAAACAAAACAAAACCAAAGCCATCTTGGCTCCCAGTACTTCTTTACAAGAGTAACCCTGAACTAATACAAGGTGAGACTAAACTTGACCACATCCAGTTACACAAACATGTAACAACTCCTGCTCTTCCTCTAAAAAAACTGGATCCCAGAACTGATACCTGGACTGCTGCTAAATTCCAGTTTGGCTAAGGACCTTTCCAAGGGACAGAGATTAACCTGCTGTCCCCATGCAAGGACAATCCAGCTATGGGAAGATGCCTCCTCTAACCAATTTTCTGGTTAAATGACGTGCAGATATTTCTGCCAGAAGCCAGTTACAGTTCCCATCAAAACACACATAGATGCTGGAGAATCTCCAAAAAGCAGCAGAAAGGGCAGGCCCATTGTTGTAATATTAAGCTGGAGATTACTGCTTAAAATAATGTTTCTGACATCCAAAATGCCTTACAAAAGGTTCATATAATGATCAGTGATGAGACCACTTCTGAAACAAGTGTACATATGAAGGATGTTAATATTAATCTTACTGCCATTTTAATTGGCTGTGGGGTTTTCTCAAGGGCATGCTGGCATAGCCCTTTCTGCATTCATGGTTAGATTTCACTGGAGTTTTCAGCAAGCCCACATAGAATCCTCTTTCCCTTCTGCCATGCTAGCAGTCACGAGATTGGAAAAGCCACAGCAAGTTCTTTTGGTTGTATAATCATTGATTATTCAATCATAATAATAGTCACTGTCAAGAAACAGACATCACAAGAAGGATGACATTTTTCTAGCTACATAGGTTTTTTTTCTAATTAATAAATGTAAAGAAAAACTACATTTAAAAAATGTCTCTAGAAAATAGATCAAACCAAAAATAATTATACAAAAATCTCCCAATGTAAGAATTACTGTCTGCTCCAAAGCAGAAGCAATCTTACTAAACTAGTATAGCTCATCTTATTCTCAGTCCCAATCACAGATGGGACTGAAACACAATTGTTTCTGGACAAAAATGTGACTGAAGTCTAGTTTGTGAGCATTTAAATTTGATTAGATGTAATCATATGTTTTCTTCCATTTGCTGAGCTTTGACTGTTGGGAAGACTAAATACAGAGAAAATATTTATGAAACCAAGAGGCAGAGCTGTACTTCTGAGTCAGGCAAATTATTGAGCAGTAAGTATCACACCAGTTATTTGCCCACTAGTGTCATAAGGAATGCCCAGTGAATACTGGAGTTTTCATTTCCAAAGATTCCAGCAGGACAAAAGGAAAAGGCGCCTGCGTGAATCCCACAGAAAGCAGAAACAAATGGTACTGACAGGTGTTCTCTGGTCATTAGCACTGGCCAGTTGGAACATTTATTGCTATCCAGAGCTCTCCACACCTCACAGTGTGCTGTAGAAAAACTAGGTCCAGTATGTTCACAGTTTGGAAGCAGGCTTTTAAAAGACACAGAGGATTTGATTAAATACAAAGGTTGTTGAAACAGAGAATGGTTCCTCTAGAAGAGAGCTTCTTGGGGAACTGGAGAGAGACTTAAACTCCCTCAATAATCCCACATACTACAGCTTGTTGCAGCTACAGGCACACTTTAAACCAGCATGAACCTGTACTGGCACTGAACAGAGCAACCCAGCCCAGCCTTCCTTCCTCCACTCTCTTATCCTTGAGTTGCCCTCATTCTTGAGCTGGCACAAGCACTTGAAGCAACTGTACTGTGACTCAAAGTGGGGAACTGATCCAAGCTAGTTCACACCCAGATCAGCTCCCTGAGTCAGTACACACTGGGTATGTCAGGGATAGGGATGGAGAGCTGTCCCCAAACGGCTCCTTGCAGCAGCTGTGCAGATTTTAAGCATATGTGAAACATAGACTTAGTGTTTGGGGGGAAATTTTTGCCAGGGTAAAGTACAGAGGAAAGCAAAGGTAAAATCCCAAGGTAAAGCAATGACATAAATATAACTAAACAAAGAAAAAAGCATCCAAGGCAGACATAGGTTTACTTAGAAACATGCATATTGCATCCTTACATAATAGTCTTTATTAATAGAGCATTAATTACTGGCCAATAGGTGTATGGTTCAACTTTCTCTTTTTCCACCTCCCCACACATCACATTATTTTGGAGAAATGTCAGTGTGCAACCAGAGAAACCTCTGCAAAAGCCAGGAGTGTACTCACACATTGCGACATGGGATGGGCTTGTAAAATCCAACCTCCTCTCCAGTAAAGAACTTTTCTATGCCAAGGTGATCTCTGCAAGTAATATTTGGTGCTGGAAGACACTGAACTGAGGACAAAAAATGAATTGAAATTAAGCAGGAACTGATTGGGTATTGTAGTGTTTTCCTGACAAGGCACAAGTGGAATAAATAAACAAATGCAGTTCTACAGTGCAAGCCTTAATACAAAGCACAGCACACACACACATATTACTTCCTTAAAAAGCAACTGTTTTGAAGCCAGTCCTATGACTAATTTGCATTTTTTCCTTCCTACACATGAAGCAAAATAGACAAACACAATTGCTGCCCTAATTCTATTGTGATTTCTACTCTGGCTCCAATAGGAGTCAGTGGGAAATCTGAACCTGACATACAGAAAACATTTCCATTGTGAGAACAGCCAAACATCAGAATGAGTGTCCAGAGGTAGTGCCATCAGCATCCTTGGAGGAAGGATTTCAACACCTCAAGCACAAAGCCCTCAGCAACCTGTTCTGAACCCAGTGCCAATGCTGCTTTGAGCAGGAGGCTGGACTATAAGACTTCCTGAGGTCTATTTCAACCCAAACTATTCTATTATTCCAAGCTAGGGCTGAACTCTTAGAAGAAGCAAAGCAACTGCAGAAAGTGACATCTGCTGAAAGTTTGCAATGTATTACCAGTACTTTAGTCACTCTCCAAAGTTGAAGTCTATTAAAGGGAAAAATGCCAGTCCTTTATATACTTTCCATCAGGTTTTATTACTTGTGAGTCCTGTTGGTTAATTAGTCAAGTCTGGATTTCACTGCTATGAAGTCCTACATGGATGCTACTGTCAGTGTGCCCAATCTAAGACAATACCATAAAAATTACATTCTTTCTTGTAAAAAAAAAAGTATAAATATATAAACAAAGAAAGCAGTGCTTGCTTTTACTTAGAAGAAACCCAGAGCAGTTAAAATACATTGATCAAGGAAAGGCCACAATGTTCTTGTCAATGCCATGCCAGGAAGATTCCAAAACTGCTACTCAGTGAGGCTTCTTGGAATTGAACCCAGTTTGTTTGGGTGATGGATCCCAGAAAGGTGTTCAGAAACAGCAGTGCTTCAAGCATGATCCAGATTAACTTTTTATTACCCCCACAACAAAGAAATAGGAAGTGAGAGGACTGTGGGGACAGTGTAAAAACTGCTGTGTGTAAAAGACACAGAACACAATGTTAATTAATTTAGCATCTTATCTCCTGTTCAAATGTACAGTGTATTAAATACAATCACTTGGTAACTAGTTGGACAATTAGCAATTTGAGTTGTGATTAACCTCAAATTACAGAGCATTCTTTCTGTTCACTGACTGCATGTTTATAATCAGGGATGGGATGTCAAAGGTGATGTAAAGGACTCAATAACTTTGCAAAGGATCCAGTTTGGGTAGTACTTTCATCCAGTCTCTTGAAGTATTTGAAAAACTTTCACTATCCCTGAGCATCTCAGTGCAGAAGATTATTCAGTATTTATGGCAAGCAAAAGAGGAACAAGAAGCATACACAGGTATTTTAAATGAGTGCACATAAAGCAAAACTGTTGTGCTATTAGCTAGCACACAGTATATTTATTTCAATGCCAGAGAACATCAGAGAAGTTAAACATATGAAATGAACCAAGTGCTCAATTTAAGCATTTTTCTGTTGAACTTTGAAGTACTTAACATCCAAATAAATGTGTTTTCAAAACAGCCTCATGGTACCAAAAATGCCTGATGGAAGGCACCATATTTCCTTAAAAAAAAAGAAAAAAGAAAAAAGAATATTTTGAAGGTTGTGCTGTCACATGTCAATTCTTCTAATAAGTATATGCAAAATTAGTATGACAGGAATGGTTTGTTTTAATCACAGTAGTGCAGGACAGAGCCTAGAGGATATAACAGACAGTGAAGAGATTTAGGAGAAACATCACTTACAAATTTACCAATCAGAGGCAATGCATTTCTTCATTTTTAGCAAAGCATCCAATCCACACAAGTGTTTTAGGCTTTCATAGTAATGATATTCCTAATCCCCTGTTTTATAAAGCTCATCGAGCAGACACACAAATGCATAAATTGAACACTTCCCTGGAAAATGTAGTTGCTGTAACACAGAAGTTAGAAATCCTTACCATATGCTGTGTGATTTGTACAATTCATTGGTTCTTGTGTGCTATTATCTATCTTAGGCTCATCACACATATATGTTCAGGTAATTGAGGAAAACGTTTTTCACATCAAACACTACAACAGGTTTAACAGTCATTTATTCCACCCTCTTTAAACCCCGAGGATTTAAGATGCACCTTGATGTTAGTTCCTCCCCATCCCCCCCCCAAACAGGAGCAGCACATTACCATGCAGCAAATCTGCTAATCCAATTTAATACACCAATATATCGCATAAGCTCCACGTTTAATTAGTGCTGCAGTCAGCACTACCTAAAGGAACTACAATATTTATCAGTCACAGCCTCTGCATTTGAAGGCAACAAGGTAGCACTCCTCAGCTGGTCTTATTTCAACATCAGGGCACCTTCAAACTGAAGCATTTGGTCGGGAAGATTAAATCTACAGTAGCATAGAAAGCTCAAAGAGCAGCTAAAAATGAATATTTGAAATGCCAAGAATTTGGACTAGAACAACAACAACAAATTAGCAGGAACTTATTTCCAGAGGTCTGAACTCCCACAGCCAAGTAAAGCAGGGGATGAAGTTAACTTTTCCAAGCTTTGCTTTCCTGACACTTTTGATCTGCAGCTACATCAATAACTGTCAGGTACCATCAAGAAACATTTTCTGGGAAGGCCTGAGGCGCCTTTGGAGCGTCAGGAGCCTCCCCGCTAGAGCGTCTAACACCTGCGCCCTGCTCCTGCCGACCGTGCAGACACCGCGCAGCACTCCAGTGTCCTGCGAAGAATAAGGTGGAGGAGTGGGGGAGAGATGTCTCTCGTCCCATAGGGTTGTCTCTTCGGGAAGCACCCCAAGCCTGCACACAGCCACACGCTGTACCACCCCCAAACGCCCCTAGGCCGCTGCTGCCGTGCCCTCTCCCGCTCCTTCCAGCTGAGAGCCCCTCAAGAGCTTTCTCAGGGGACATCCCAGGGACACCCCCACGCCCTGCCAGACACCTCCCGCCTCCCCCCTCCTCTCCGTCCGAGCGAGCGGCCTCCCCTCAGGCAAACCGGGCCCTACCGCCCCCGCAGCCCCCATCACCATAGCAACCGACCCCCGCCGGCCGCGCTCAGGATATTGCCCCAGCCGCAGCTCGTCGCACTTAAGCGGCGGCTCCGTGCCCGCCGCCGCCGCCGCTGCTCCCTCCACGGCTGCACCCGCGAAGCAGAGGAGAAGCAGGATCCGGGCCTCCGCCGCGCCTCTCCGCCTCCCCAGCCCCGCCGGCAGCCGCCCCGGCCGGGCGGCCATGATGGAAGCGGCCGCTGCCGTCAGCTGACTCGCCGG
>JAABNV010012290.1:0-16306 GCA_033439845.1 Ispidina picta
GCAGAATCCCCTCTCTCCAGCTGCTGGCCACACTTCTCTTGCTGCAGCCCAGGATGCCATTGGCCTTCTTGGCTGCCTGTACACAGTGCTGGTTCATGTCTCATCCACCAACTCCCCCAAGTCCTCTAAGATGAGGAGTTAATGATGGAGTGATTGCAGGGCTGTCACAGGCTCTGGCAGTACAGGGTAGATAGACCCTGAAATGTGCTGCTAGCAGAGGAAATGGAGCTCATTGAAGCTTCTGCAAAAATGAAGATAGATTTAATACACTGAAATAGAAGCAGTGTTGTATAGCAGCCTGTCAGCACATCCTTTGGCAAATTTGGTTCTCCTGTTTCTCAAGAAGTGCAGAAAACTGAGAGAACATTTGTTTCTTTACATTGTGACTAATACATGCCTGAAAACTTAGTGTTGGCAATGCTTTCTAATGCAAATTTTTATGACCACTAGGTTGCTGGTAGAGAAAATTATGGTCAACATCCCGGAAACATTGAGCTGTCATTGCATTTAGTGTTTATTTTCACTTCTTTCTTTTTAGCCTTGCTTTCTGGTCACACCTGTACCCTGGTACATTGAAAAGTTTTTCAGTTATCAACTAAAAAAACTCAATCAGCAGAGAAAGCACCATAGGAAAATGAATATATTTGTGTCCCTCGTTTTCTTACAATAGTTCTATGTAAAGAAGTTAAACCACCTGTAAGTAAAAATAACAGGTCTGTGTAGAGATATGAATAAGGAATTTAAATACAGCATCTCTCAGTTTGTACTATTGCTGTAGCCTGTATTCTGAAAGTTAAGCATGGTGCTTCATTGCTCTCTTAAGCTGCTCTTAGTGGAGAAGCAGGCAGCTGGTGACTGAATCACTATCTAGTCCTGGTAACAGCTTGGTTCAATCATTAACAAGAAACTGCAAAATCCAGACAAACTGCTGCAGATGCCAACACAAACTTTTGGTGGGAAAGCAAGAGCTGTGTCGTTGTATTTAAGGTGAGAGCCTGAGGCAAAGGAGATCCAAATCCTTCTGAGGCAGGAAGGAGCAGCACCTGGGAATTGTGGCTGTTGATTTATTGAACTTGTTGCTGGACCCCACTCCACCTGAGGGTAAGTTATTCCTAGACATACACACTCTGCATGTACAGTCTATTTTTTTTCAAGAAAAGGGGTTTTTAATAACACTTGAAAATATTCCTTTACACAACATTTCTGGTAATGCAAACAGTGAACTAGAAGGTGAAGTTTTGTCTCAGGGAAATCTGTAAAGCACACAGAGTAAACAAGGACTTGTATAAAAGCCATTTTTAAGCTCGAGAAAAACAATGTTTTAACTGAAAGGTTAAAAAGAAATAGAAAAATCTGTTAATCATGCTCTATAGGAAACTATAGATTAAATTCTCAAGAATTTATTTTCTTCTCAAGAAGAAGATCAAATAGTGTTTTGTGCTTTCTTGAGGAAATGAAGGAGGTCCTGTAACTATGAAACACAATTTCCTTTGTCCTGTTATTTCAAGAGAATCCTCTCTCTTGGAAACACTGCATCAGTTACATCTAGCCACAGTAAGTGTGCTGTTCAGTTTTGTTTCTCATGTAAGTACTCTTCTTCTTTGTACTGTTAATCAGTAACTAATTATTCCAGCAGCAGCTGAACAGTTTCTCATGTGTTCCCAGCTGTAAGGAATCTAAAAATCTGCCTCTTGCTTTTTGTAGGCACTGATACATTCCACATTGCTGAGTCTTCCAGAAGCAAATGAAGAATATGTATCTGCTTCTCCTTTCCATTTTATCTTTGTTTTTGAAAGCCACTGGCACCAAAGAGGTTATATTTGGTGATCATAATTTCACAGAATATCAAGTGGGCAACATGAACTTGATTCTCTCTGTCCCACATGGTGGGTCAATGGAACCCAAAGACATCCCTGACCGAGAGGCTGCTTGTTGGGATGCAAACACATCCTCTTGTGTTTTCTTCCATCAGTGTCCTCCTGGAAGTGTTCAAAATTATGAGAAGTGCAAAGTGGCTACCAACCAAGACAGGTATACTATAGAGGTGGCTCAGGCTCTTGCTGAAGAAATCAACAAGCTTACTGATGGTTTCTTCCCACATATCATTATAAATCACCTACAGAGGTTCAAGATGGATGCTAACAGGGAGAAAGAAGAAGCCTCCTTTGGAGTTCCACAAGCAGAAAGGGCCTGGGAGGAGTATATGGGATTTTTGGCCACTGCAAAATCAGGGATGAGGGGAGGCCTGGTTCTGGATATCCATGGACAAGCACATCCTGAACGGTGGATAGAACTGGGTTACACACTTTCAAAACATTCCCTCAACTCAGGCAACTTCTCTGCATCACATTCCTCAGTTGCCCATCTGGCCAGTCAGCTTGTCAACGTGTCCTCTGAGACTCTGGTTGCAGGGAACAGAAGTTTGGGTAAATACATTGAAGAACAAAAGAGCACATATGTTTGTGTGCCTTCTCCATCAAATCCTAGCCCACAGAATGGGAGCTATTACAGTGGTGGCTACATAACCAAGACTTTTGGCTCACGGAGTTCTGGGACTGTTGATGCCATTCAGCTCGAGCTACCCCAGTGGGTGAGGGCAGCTGAAGGACGTGTGGGATTTTGTAGAGCACTAGCAAAGGCTGTCATGAAATTCTGGCAAACTAACTACTGCAGCCAGCACAACCATGCATTTGTGCCGTGCTGAAAGAGGCTGTCTTGTTAAGATTCCTGCCCATAGTACAGTAATGATCTGCAACAATGGATACACCTGGAACATTCCAGCTTGCAGTGTAGCTGTGGATGCTGGTGGAATTAAACTAATCTGCAAAGGAATGTAGAGACATCAACATAGAAGAAAATCCCCAAGCTAATGCCACCAAATCTGTTAGCTTTGTAGTAGATGCAGCATTGAAAAGTCTGGTTTAAAATGAGTGGGTATATTTTGAAGTATCCCATGCCTGGTGTGCTTTCCTGTGCTTCTTTCCAGTAGCATCCTCTGTTCTCTAGCACTCAATGAACAACTATGCTTCTTCTAATGAATTCTGTGTGGCAGTGTCATGCCTTAGTAAATCATCTGTTAAAAAAAAATACAATGAAGTGTCTTTGCTTTTCTTGTGACACTTAAAACAGAGAACTGGATAATATAATTGTATACAAAGTTTGGGGCTGGGAGCAGTTTCCCTTTGGTGATTATAAAGCTTTAGGAACACTTCATTAATGACACCCAGTATGAACCACTTCAGCTTGTTTTGTTTTCTGTTGTTGTTTCACTAACACTTTAGATACTGGCTTGTCATCTTTAGAAAGCTGGAAATGTTAATATAAAATGTTAATATAAAAAACACTAGTTATCACAGCTAGGAGCTGTATGTTAATGGCCTTTCAGCTTTTTGTCAGTTCTAACATTCCTGTATGATCTTCCACAACAAAGAAAGTTTTCTCTTTTCATGTATGTCTTCCAAAGTTAATCACAAAAAAGAAATGATGTAGATTGTCAGTGTAGTCAGATCATGCAAGATAAAGAATTAAAGGCCAAACTGAGACTATTCTATCTGGATTTATCTACCTGCTGACATTTTTCAACGTGAGCTGCTTGTTTAAATGAAAACACTTATGTTATTCAGCATATGTATATATTTTTTTTCCAAGTATATAAACATTTGGGAAATGTTTATATAAAGGTCTTAATAACATTTATAACTTGATTTGTTAATTGAAATTCTAAAATATTAATGACTTATATGATAGCTAGGCAATAAGCAAATTGTAGTAGCATCATGAAGATAACTGACTTGACCTAAAATAAGCTTCTGTATCCTATAAAGAACAAAGCCTAACATCCATAACTAACATAACATTTTGGATGACAGTTGTCTAGCTATCCATTACATTATTTAGTACAATTAATCCAGAATAATCAAGTTACTCTTGAGGTGACAATCAAGAATGATAACACTGAAAGTTTCTATTGCACAGCACGTGGCTGGCTTTTTTTTTTTTCCAGTTCTCTGCACAGTTGAGCAGGCTCCCCATTTGCTTCCAGTCTGCTTAATGTGTTTGAAATGTATGATAGTCATTCTTCTCTACTGAAATATTTGAAGTGTCCTCAAAAAGTAGTCACAGTTTGACACAGACATGTCATTTATGGCAAGTTTCTTTAAGGCTAGCTCTTTTAATTATAGTATCTTTGATTCCAAAGGATTCAAGCTGGCTGCTGGCTATTCAAGAAGACTAGAGGAGTTAGTCCTTCAAGCACAGCCAAGCACTTCTCCTTATTGAAGAGGTACTGTTCTGACTGCAGTGGAACTACTCACATTAGTAAGAACTCTATGGAATAGTAAGTACTAGAATACCAACCTCAATGGGGTAACAATAAAGCACCTTAGAAATTTCCCATTGTAGTGAAGTGCTTTGGTTAAAAGGGAGCCTAGGAATGCACATGGTGTGTGAAACATTACCTCTAAAGCCTGCATGACTTTCTAAACCCTGAAGTAATTTTTACCAGCTTTGTACTGCTTTGCTCCTAAAGGCACCAGGCTTATTGCCTCTGTACTAGTCCCTCCATGAAACACCCTGCAAATGGCACATGGTGGAAACACATCAAGGGATATGGTTAAATTAATTCTTATATACCCTCTCTGGACACAGCAGAATAATGCTAACAGCTTTTTCTTCTCTTTTCTTTTTGTTTGGTTTGGTTTTAGTGTTTGTTTATTTTTACAGGATTATTATTTCAAGCAGAAGACATGACCTCTGTGAAGGAAACATTCTTCATCCCCACAGAGCTCTGAATCCTTTTCTTTCTGTCTTGTTATACTGTTAAAGTTCAGAAAATCTGTCAGATTTTTCCTTACATTTTTACCACGTTGTGGATCTTCTAAGAATGAGGCAATCCTCCAGCACATATGTCCCTCTGTTTAAGAAAATAAAAAGCAAAACATCAATAAATTCCATTAGTCAATAAGTTCCATCAATCTCCTGCCTAGGCTCCCTCTGACTTCTATATCTCATTTCTACTACTAGACAGACTTTCTACTACAGACTTTGGTGCAATTCCATCTTTCATATTGGTGATGTGTGGTTTTTAGGACTGTGTAATTGCAAGCAAGCAAGGAGACTGACAGATAAGTTGTTTTCCTAACAAGAAAAAAATCTCTAAGGGGCCAAGAAATGGAGAGTAGCACTGCAGCTAAAAGAGAAGGGTGCAGAAAGTGTGAAAAGCAAACACATGGTGGCACAAAAGGACAAAGGGAGAGTGTCAGATGAGCAGGTAATAGGGCAGATACAACTAATTCAGATTCTGTTCAGTACATGCTACCTTCCTGAATTCATTTACTGATATGAATCAATGGGGAATGGAAATTCCTCTTGATTTTCAGCATCAGAGTCAAGCTACTGCTCAGTTTTGAAATGAATTTTAAAAACTCACAACTTTCTTCATCCTACTCTGACAGCATAGGAGCAGGGAGCTGTCAGGAAACAGTTCTAATAGGTATTTTAGAAAAAAAAATGAGACACATTAAAAGATAAAAATATTGCATGACAGATGCAGAAGAGGAAAATTGCCAGGGCAATTCTAAAGGTTTGGAGGAGAATCAGGCAGCAGATAAATGGACTTTCTGCCAAAGGAAAGCCAGATTTAGTGTGAAATTAGAAGTCTACCAATGAGCTGCTAGCACAGCCCACAAGTGCCTTCTTTATATAGCAGCATACTTCTGAAGCCATTACTATGCACTTCTTATCAGTGTCCAAATCATGCCTCTTGGTGCAGCCATAAGTGCAGATTTTTGTTTACTTTTAGTACCATAGATGTGATTTTTTTGCTTGTTTTTAGCACCAATATTTGTCCTTGGTATGAATCCAGTAAATCAGGTGGAAAATACATGCAAGTGCTGTGAATGAAGAAAAATACAATGTCTTTTATGTGAACAATTCTCCTGATAAGAATGATAAGAGCCTCTTGTGTAACTTCTGACTACTTGTTCAGCTCTTAATACCAGAACTACATAACAAAAAAGCAGTAACTTAAAGTGACAGCAAAAATATGGACCCATCACAGCATTCATAAATCTCTTCCCTTCCTCCTGCCTTTCTTCCTTTCCCAGCCTTGGGCAGGAATGGGGAGATTACATAAACCACTGTTCCACATGAGTAACTCCCACACAAGGCATCACCAGCATGGCTTCAAGATATAATGTCACTGCTGTTCATCTGCATCACCACACATGAG
This sequence comes from Ispidina picta, assembly GCA_033439845.1. Lineage (NCBI taxonomy): Eukaryota > Metazoa > Chordata > Aves > Coraciiformes > Alcedinidae > Ispidina > Ispidina picta. The sequence continues at coordinate 6,230 of JAABNV010012290.1, forward strand.
TGTGCATGAATTCATGCAGGAAGAGTGGCAACAAAAGCCATGCTTCTTTGGAAATGAGGAGGTGACTAAAGGGAGGTGCCTTAGGAACAGATTGTTAGGGTAACTTCACTGTTCTGCTTCTTTTTTTGAGTAACATCCCACAGCAGGCTGCCAAATGACATCTGCAAACATATTCTCTGAGGCAAAATGCTTCCAGAACATGTCTTCTGACACATGGAAGGCCAGCACTCTTCACACAGAGGGGCATTAGAGGAACACATGCTGCCTTTCTTTCCCATCTAAGCTGCACCAGCCTCAGCAAACTACTCTTGTGCTCTCCAGGACCACAGTCTGGATCAGTTCCCTCTGTTCTAAGATCTTCTTGTGTCTTTCATTTTTCAATCCAATGGCAAAAACATATAGTTACAGATGGAATTTCCACAGACAGGAAGCAAAATTAGTAATCAAATCCCTCCAGAATTCTGTGAGAGTTCTTGACAAAGCCTTCTGAGATCCCTTAAAAAATTTGAAGTGTGTATTTTCATACATAAGCACTTTTCTCTCAAACACCACCTTCTTTCAAGCTCTAAATATCAGAACAGAGACCTGAAACTAGCTTTTTGATCTTGTCTAAAGACTTTTTTATGAGCATGTAAAACCAGCAATACTCCTCTCTTTTATTCTTCTTAATACACACACAGAGACAGACATAGAGAAAAAGATGAATTTTACCAACTAAAATGAGAAGAGCAGAGGGAGATGAACAAAGATGGGAAAGAGGGCAAAACAAAATTGGTAAATATTTTACATGTTCTCAGTACAATAACTTTGAGGCTTCTGCTGCTGGGTTATGAGGCCACTTTGCAACCATGATTTGGCTTTGGAAGAAGTGAATCCTCTTTTACCCCTTTCTGTCTGTAATTAATTGAGGTAGAAAAGGACTAAAGATTTCTGGGATTTGCTAACACTCCCAAAAGAGAATCCCTTCATGTTACTGCTAGTTAAGAAAGTGACATTAAACTATTGCTCTAATGTAGCTTATCAACACCCAAAACTCTTCCTTCTACTGCTTCCAAACTCTCACATCCTGCTAATATATTTTATAAGTTAATGTGTTTTACAGCATAACAATTCTGTCAGTCTTTAAAACAACTTATGAAAAAATAATTGTGTAGGAAAATCCACAATTCAATCATTCTAGGGGTTGAAAGAATTTGCATGAGCCACAGCATTCATTGGAGGCAGACAGAAGAGTGCCAATTAAAGCTTCTTTGCTGTTGAAGTGCTTCTCTGCCCTTACTCCTGAGACCTCAAAGACAAAAGTCACCAGAGATGCAGCAGAGGTCAAAATGCAGGTCTGTTTGCTGTTACTTAATAGAGTAAGTTATTTGCAGATAGTGCCATTGTGTGTCTTGTGATCCCTGAAGGTGATCCTGCAAAATACAACAAGTTATTAGGAGACTTAGGAACAAACTGATGTCAATGGGATTACTTGTGAGGCTAAGGCAAGGAGGATTTAGCTCTAAGCTTATTAATGCAGTGGGGTGTAGCAGATGGTGCTATAACCAGTGCCTTATTGTCACAGTAATTTGGCAAAGTTCAAAATGATGACATTTGAAATCACTTCCTCAGATAGTACCATTAACCTGGTAATAGAAATTAATATAGTATCATCAATATATTATTAATATAGCATAATAATTCATTTTTGCTAACACAGAGGAATGCTGGAAAGAAATCAAACTGGGTTATACTCAATAGTTAGTGAGTCTAATTGTACAGTAATGAGTCTGCAGGATATTACTGTGCTATATACTATATATAATATCCTGCATTGCTAGGCAATGACTGAGAGTGTGTAAAGGCTTGGTAGTCAGATTCCTCCTGTAAATCTTAATCTGATTTTAGAATGATGCTCTCACCTTACATATAGTGTTTGAAGTCATTTTCAGGTATACAACACTTTATTTTCATTTTATTTATTTATTTTAAATATTTTTTCTTCATTCTCCCCTTGAAAAATAGGCAACCACAAAACTAAGGGCCTGGAAATATATTAACAGCCTAAAACCTAAATTTTAGTTTTCTGCTAGAAGGACTTTAGAAATCAACACAGGCTGAATATGTCTTGCTCTGTTTCCATCTGTGATAAATACAGATGATTTAATACTTTAGCCATCAAATACTTGCACAGCAAGAGAACATCTAATGGATCACTTCCTTGATGTAGGCTGAGAATGAATAAGGACAACCCATTAATGAAGGAAATGTGTGCACATACTTTCACATCTTTATTTTCATGTACAAGTGATATTACTGATGTCACTGGCACAACTCAGCTGCATTTATTTAAGATCAGGTGTCCACAGACTTGGAAACTTGTAAAATAGATTTTGCTTCCCTCTGAGTCAGGAGATTAAATCACAGGAAAGCCCAGAAGGGACCTCTTAGAGATTTTCTAGTCATTTACTGCCCCAGGAGCTTCATTCCTAGATGCTTTTCTATAAATATCTTCGTGTACATTCATTCCCCTTAAGTCATATCTTATGTCTTATTCCATTTTTTCCTACATGTATAGCTTGCAGGCTACCTGTCAAAACCTTTCTTCATTTGGCAGTAATGTGTGCCTGTAGCAAATGTACAGTTGCCTACAGACCAGACAGGTATAGATTGATGGGAGTGAGGAAAAGGGAGTGGTTACAGCTTCAGGATTGTGAGAAGATAGAAAATATCTGATTATTTCTCTTCATATTCTAGAAAGGTTGGAGTTATTTTAAGAATAGGATTAAAGACATGAAAATGTAATTTACTGGCACCTCAATAAGCAGCAGGAAGAAATTATGGCAGGGAAGCAGCATGACAATAAAAAAAAGCTCAGTAATTTCCTACATAACCCAACAAAAAGCTGGAAGCCTTTGAGACAGTCTGAAGCTGCTGCTGCAGGATTTAGACATCACTAACAGTTTTTCTTCTACTTTCCTGCTCACAGGAGAACCATAGCTGGATGAGAAGAACTAACAGGGTTAGAAGTTGATGTTATAATATCATTTAAAACTGATCATCTCCAGCTTTTATATGCACACATAATTTGATTGGAACTGTAGCTGTTCCCTGAGGTGATGGTTAAGACCCAGATGGGATGGAAATAGATACAGAATAAGAAGAAAATCTTCTCATGTTACCATTCAACAAAATGCTAATGCAAAATCTACACAGAAAACTTATCCTAGACTACTGTGGCTTCCATATTTTAGGCTACTATCAGAATTTTAACATTTTACTGATTGAAGTCTAGCTTTTGTAATGAAAAATGAACTCTATACCAGATTTGCTTTCATTTTTATTATTATTATTATAAATGTCAAACATCTGTAAGACAAAAGTAGGCTATGTCACAATACTGACAAAATCATGGCTATGTTAAAATACAACTAAATAAATCATGAAAGAGTAAGGGTGTTGAAATATAACTTTTAAAATTATCATTTCTCAGTATATAATTATATTATGCAATATATTATTTTATATAATAATATTATACAATATATTATTTTATATAATTATATGATAAAATATATTATAACAAATATATAACATAAATATAACATGAAAAATAGACATTGTAGTATATTTTATAATCTTTGTTCTAAGAACACCTGGCTAGATAGTAATAGGTTTGAGTTTAGTAAAGAAGTTAGAAGATTTATTCCTGCTGAATACTTAGAATATGACATATGAACATGGCTTTTTTCAAATGTTTATACATGTCACCAAGAAATCTCTGTATGATTATTCCTGAATTATTTACCTGCTTTGGTCTTTGATTTTTAGGGTTTTTAGCAGTTTAATTCTCTCATTAAGTGGATCAAAATGTGTGTCTCTGCCAGGCAAGACAGAGAGAAGGCTTTTAAGATACAAAGGCAAACAATGTGTTCTAGTTTGACTGATGCTATGATGCTGTTAATTAACTCTATTAACAGAGCACTGAACCCTAAAGCTCAGCATCTGAACACTGTAGTGGATAAATCAAGTGCCCTAATATTATTCTTAATTCTGGGGCAGCTTCATAGTAGCTCCTGGCAGTTTAAACTTGACAGTGAAAGAGAGGATCCCACCCTGTCTTTTGTCTCTGGTCATGCATTCCCACTGTTTCCTGTGACTCTTAGTAATCCAGCTCAGGAATAATCTCCTTTGTGTGCAAGAGAAGCAGCAGCACTAAGCACTGGGAATGAGGGTGAGAGGCAGGAGGATGACTATTAATAATCAAGATGAAGGCCAGTGGGTGGACAAAACAAGACAGGATTCCAACTCAAGGGTATGTCAACATTATGATCCAGGAGTAAACAGGAAGATTGTTAGAAAATCCAGGGATAGACTGGAAGATTGTTAGAAGTCAGTACAATTCTCACACTTATTGAAAATAATCATTAAAGAGTCCTTGACCATTAATATTATTAAACTTTTGCCATGTTGCCCATGCTTTCTGTACTTCCATGAAGTGAAAGTCAGGAGAAATTAAAATGCAGTGTTGAGAAAGCTCATTTTCTAAAATATCCTGATTAGGCAGCTGTTGAAATGGGACAGGAGGTTCTGCAAGTCCAGCCTCCAACCATCACAGACAAAAATGCCATTTATCCTTTTCAAAAATCTTAAAACTCCACTTTGCAATTAGGAGGACATTTCTTTCTCCAACTGCCACTGTTCAGAGCATCACTGCTCTAATTTTTGTTCTACTGATTCTTTTACAGGCAGCAATGGCATTCCCTGTTAACTGTCATTTTGCTAAGTTATATTACATGTTGATGGTTATATTTACCATCAACAGCAATTCTTTTTCAGACTACTTCTTGTGACAAGGGTACCAATGTAAACTAAATCCTCTCCAAGGTTGAACCTCAGAATTTTCACTAACAATTTTACTAAAGCCTTGTTGCTTTCCCTTTAAATCTTGTCTTTAGAAGAATCAATAGAACTGTCTGATGTTTATTTTGATATCTGTTGCAGTTCTCCCTTTAGGAAACTGCTACAACTGAGCTCAAATTGAATTTTTTCCTATGTCTAGGTATTTTTTTTTCTAATTTTATTTTACTCTCTTGCATATTATCAAGGCAGGTGCCCTTCTTTGGACACCTCGAGCACCTCAATGTACTTCTTGTAGTGAGAAGCTTAAAACTCAACATCATAGTCCATGTGCAGCCTTGTCAGTGCTGGAAACCTGCTGGTCTACAAGTGAGTATTGCTTTGCCTTCACTTCAATTTCCCAGAGCTGAAGGTGTATAGAAGAGGACGTGATTTCTTATCACAGCAATCAGGGTTAATAAAAATCTCCAAGCCCTCTTTTAGACAATAATTAGATTCACTAGCAATTTGTGTAGTGTATGATGGAAGCCTGTCACTGGTGAAATAGGATCTTGAAAGCTATCCTGGTTTATAAAGCATTCTTAATGCCATCTAACATGACTGACAGTAATTATTTGCTGATAAAAAATCTGATAATTCTTTTTTAAGTGAAGTTTAATAGCTTGACAAGCAGTGATATGGTTTGCATTTCCTTCATTGTTCCTATTCTTAGCTGTAAATTAGGGTTTATAAAGAAGTTTGAAACTATTATCAGTTTCTATCTAGACAAATCCTTGTCTAGATTGTCAGCTGACTCCAAGGATATAATACAACCATTAAATAATTGTCAAGTTATAGCTGCTTTCCAAAAAGCAAAGAGAATAACACTAAACTAATGTTGCAGAGAGCTTGGTTGCACTGGACATCAATCTACAGCAGGATGAACAGAATATGGCCATTATCTATTCCTCCACATGTCTGTTTCTTACTAAGTGCCACAGTTAAAATATGTATAATATGAGATTTTCTAATTATATCTGGCCAAATATGATTCATTCATGGACATGGAATTCCATTCCCCACTGATTTCCGTGGGATATGTGTTTAATAATCTAAAAGAAGAAGCCTCTCCATCTATTTGTCAATGCAGTTCTCATGAACTCATATTTTGTCCCCTCACAAGTCCCAGAGCATAAGTCCAATCAAGCAGCATATTCAGGGCAAGCATCTTCAGATTCCTTTATTCTATCAACAGGACTCAAGTGGCTAAATGACTGCAGTGTTAAAGAACTAATCTCTTGTCTTGCTTGCATCAAGGTAGAGCAACTCTAATGAAGTCAAAGTTGTTTGCTCAGATCAGCTGAGATCAGGGACTGTCTCATGAGTAACCAACTGCTGTCAGAATGCCTTCTTTTCAGAAAGTGGGATTTGAGATCTCCAGTTCACTGCATGAAGCAGCTGGGTGTAAAATCATCTGCACTGCAGCCACTGATGTCAGTGTGACATCAGCCCAGTCTATGAGGAGGCAGCAATTCAACTTGAAAACAGCATGGGGAGGCAGGGGATGGGCAAGAGAGCTATTTTTAACATACTTTGTGGAATTATTTTTTGTAGGTACATAAGAGGGATAATGCTCTGAAGGGTAGAGAACCAGGCTTTCAAATAAATTATTGCAGTATTTACCAAAACTGCAGTGCTGCTTTGTTTTTTCATTATCCACAGGAGTCCTTCCTCTCTTGACATGCTCCAGTCATAAACATTATGCACTAATGAGTTAAAACCCCTAGAAAGCATTAGTGATGCTTTAAAGCTTTACTGAATTGTCTGAAACAAATTTTTTTTCATAAACTGGTTGTATTAAAGTTGCACAATAATAATATATAATTATATAAATATATATAATAATAATAATAAAGCACCAGTGAGGACAGGTGTGTGTTGTACCTCAGCTTCTAGAAGCCTATACCTCTGAGATTCATTTACAAGCTGTACTGATAAATCACATTGATCCTGAATTTCTGCTTGAAAGGTTACAGATCTCTTCACAGTTTGCTGATAAAGGGAGTCCTTGTGAAGAAGTGCCATGCAGATTGTCAGAAAATTCAAGAATATCATGCTTCCAGACACTGCTGTATTGAATAGCTCTTCTTTGCACATCACCAATAAATGTTTCTGCCCATTCCAGGTATTCTCAGTAGGTGCAGAAAATGGTGACTTCCCTCATTTCCTCTTTATGTGCAAAAGTTAATTTCAATAGTATATTTTTGTGTTAGGAGAGTTTTTTTTCTAAAGAGAAATGAAACTTATTTTCTATTAAACAAACTTCTATTAGGAATGTCTTATTAGCCATCTTTAATTTCTATCAACTTCTGGGGACTGTTCAGTAGGTTTATGATTTAAAGTTACAATACATATAGCCTAATGTATTTTAAAAAAATTAAATTTAGCTATAATAATAATAAAAAGATATCTAGCTTTTCTTATGAGTAAGTTTGATGAACATTAGATCACAGTTTGCTCAGTTCCCATATATACTAATGGAATAATAAGTCTGTTTGAATCAGAATTACCTGTTTGTTAAAAATAGAACTCCTTTTTGAGAAGCTGTTACTGTGAAATCCAGATGGGGCACCTTCACTCTACTTGTAATTGCATCTTGCCTTTTGACAACTGTCAAAGCCAAAATATTACACTTCATTTTACAGATATAGAAAATGATATAAATTGTTCTCCTGAAGAGAACATTTTCTCTTCCTAAAATGCATACTGGTAACAACTCCAAGGCAGTAATGCATGATATCATAGCTTACCCTATACCTGATTAGAATAATCATGTTGAATTTTACAATATTAATGCATTATGGATGTGCTGGCTCTTTCTACATTATTTATAAAATACAGAGAGGCAAAGAAAACTGCATAAATAAATAGCCTGAGACAGACAAATTCAAATATTGTATTGTATTGTATTCAAAATAATGGAGGAAATAGAGTTGGGCAAGGCAGCAGTGGAATGTTCAGACTCAATGAGTTTAGCAAAAAACATTCTGAAACACATGGGAAGAAGACACAATATGAATAATAAGGAAATATAGACATGAAATTCTACCACTGTACTTTCAATAAAGTATGCAACAAATGGGAAAAAAATAGTTATGGCTACATGATGTAATCTGATGTTTTTCAGATACAAGGAAAAACATAAAACATGTTCTTCTCTCATCTGGGAAGACAAAGCATCACTTTCTACTGTGAAATAGCCAAAAATCTAAACAAACCAACAAAAAAGAACAGAGCAGGCAGCTCATAACAATGTTGCTTCTGGAATACATGCTTATATGTGTGAAGTCAACTGTTTATCTCACATTTTTATAATTTAATATTCTTTAAGTATGTTTCCTGTACTTCCATGGATCCTTTTTCTCACCCTTATTGAAGATAGGAGTTATATTTTACTTTCTTAAATGTGTGTTCCCATCTTCCTGGCATTGGACTCAAGTCTATGAACTTTTAGGTCATGGAAATATATTTGGAAGATGTTATCAAGCTAAAGACAGGGCAGATATGGAGAGAGAGATTTGAGAAAAATAGAGCTGGGAAAATAGGAAGAGAAGAACAAAGGGTCAGGGATAGAGGTCTGGGAAAAGAGGGCAGGAAAGAGAGAGAGATGATAAATGAGAAATATCAAAGGAAAAAAATGACATCATATCCCCCTTTTTTTCACTTTCAAGACTGCTTAAGACATGCTCACCAGTGCCAAAAGCAGCAGGGGAAGTCAGAAGAAGAGGGATTAAATACAGGCCTTTTAGAAAAAAACCAAACCATTAGAAAACTGGAGCATGGGCAGTAGAAACTGTAACAGCTATTTAGGATATTACAGAATGAGATGTTATAAATGATATATTTGAAAAACTAAGTGATAAAAAGGAAGCTGAAGCAAGACCAAGGCTAATTCTATTGTTCACAGGTGGTAACTAATGATATCTCCAAGTTGCAGTATATTTATTTATTATTTGTTTAATATAACTAGTAGTTCAATGAACATTATATTAATTAATATATCAATCAAGAAAAAACAATAATTGCAGAAGCTTGTAAAAATCCAAATTAAAAAGCTGAAGCCAGGTAGCCAGAGGTTTTCTGGGGTCTTGCTATGTTTTCTTGCAGAGGACTGCAGTCTGCCTGCCTACCATGCCATTTGAAATAAAAAGTTTTTATTACAAAGTGCAAAACAAGCATCAAGACCCCAACATCATCTGATTCCTGAAACAAATATACTGAGGACAGATAAAAGCTGCTCTTTGCTTTTCTGACACAGGAAAGAGCCTGTGACTTAACAGACACACAAGCAGAAGAAGAGAGAAAATGGGTGAAAACAACATGTAAGTGAATGAACAAATGGGATATGAAATAGATTTTTGGAGTGCCTTAAAGCACTCTTTTTCCACCTCACAATGTTCTCACTGCAAAAGCTCTGATATTTTTAATGATCAAGTCAGAACTGGGAGTTGTGGTTTGTGGTCTAAATTTCCACACAAGGTTGGAGAGTTGCAGAGACTTTGGCACTTTATTTACTGTGCTTCAGATTCTTTAATTCTAACATGTTAAGTAATGCTCCATGCTCAGATGTCCTGAAAGATTTCAAATTACTAAATAAAGCAAAGGCTTTTGAAGACAGTCCCAGACATCTGCAGACTTTCCAGTTGTTAATTATTATTTCTAAGGCTGTCTTTTAAGGCACATACATACCCACACATACCTGTTGAAAATTCACAGCCACTGCATTCTTTCATGCCATGTAAACCATATATGAGAGACAACATATTAAAAGGACTGCTGCAGAAGTGATCTAGGAAGTCCTTGGGAGTATCACAGACTGTTTTTATGGTGCAGGACTGGGGGCATTTTATTCCAGTTTCTTGTATATTGTTTGAATCCCATAAGCTCAACTGCATATATGTTTAGTACTTTGAGACACACTTCCAGTAAGTTACACACAGACATTTCCAGAAATGCAAACACATGGTTGTGGTTTCTTCTTTCATGCAACTGGAAGAGTAAAGGTAAAATCCTTCTTGCAGGATTCCCATTAAGATGCATGCATGTTTGATGAGCAGGGTCCAGTCCAAATGAAAAATAGTGCAAACATAAACCATTGCCAGACTCTGAGGACTCAGAGGAAGGAGCCAGACTCTGCTCAGTGTCATCCAGTGCCAGGACAAGAGGCAATGGGAGTCAGTTGGAGCACAAGAGGTTGAG
>JAABNV010012291.1:0-44531 GCA_033439845.1 Ispidina picta
CCTGGGCTAGTTGAGGGTGTCCCTGCTCCCTGCAGGGGGCTGCACTAGAGACCTTTGGAGCTCCCTTCCAGCCCTGAACAGTCTGTGAGTCTATGACCTGAGCAGAAGAGGAAAGCAAACTTCGGTCAGCTGAGGGGGGTGAATGCGGGGGGCTCGGGGGGAGCTGCAGCAGCTGCGGAGCTGGAGATGCCCCGGCAGCGACGGGAGCTCCGCGGCTTGGCCAGCTGAGGGAGCAGGAGCTGCTGCATCCTCTGCCTTCAGCTCTCCTCAGCCGGATCCTCCCCTGCTCTGCTGCAAAGGCTGGAGGGCTTGTTTTCCCCCTTACTGTTTAAAAGGAGTAAATCAGGACATGTTTTGGGGGCCTCCAAGCCTCAGTGGAGCTTTTCCAAGAGCAGAGAATTTGCCAGATACAGCAAATAGCTGCTCCAAGCTGTTTTCCCTGCTGGCTGCAGCACCAGAAAGCTGAACTTCCCTCATTAACAATTAATGACGCTAAGACTTCATGCTCCTAATAATGTCATCATTGATTACACCTTGAAATGGCAAGACCCAGTTGCCAGGGACAGCAGCCTCAGCCTGCACCCAGCAAATAGGTCAGCACTGGGGGGGTGTTGGTGCATGAGTAGCTGTGCAGATTGTTGACATGGGCTCCATGCTTTTCCTTGGGAGGTACTGACTCACTCATTAGGATTCATTAGTGAGCTGTGACAAATTGCTAATGGCATTTTCAATGCAGCTTAAAGAACAGGATGGCAGAAGGTGGCAGTGCTGGGTGCTGCCATCCCTGGGGGTGCTGCCACCCACAGTGGCCACTTGACAGAGCTGGGGAGCTGCTGCCCTGCTTCTGAGGCTCTGGTCTGCAGGTGGGCTCACTGTGGGAAGCCCCTTGGTGTATGGAAGGGGGGATGCTCTCTGCAGGCAGTGGGGTGGAGAAAAGCCCTGCACAGAGTTGTGTGGAGGAGCCAGGATCCAGTAGCAGAGAAGCAAAACCCCTGGCCTGCCAGCAGTGAGCTTCTGCGGGGACACAGTGCCTGGGAGGGCTCCAGTAAGGAAGAAAACAGAGAACTGACACTAACCTGTTACAGCAGTGACAGATTTTGAAGCTTACTCTGCAAGTTCTGGATGGTGTTCTCAAAATCCAAATTACACTTGTTTTATTACAAGAAGGTTTTGTTGTTGTTGGAAAAAGTAGGGGTGGTTTATTTGTGTGCAGCTTAGTGAGATGTGTGAGAGAAAATGAGAGAATCTGATCTGGTTCCTTGCATAAGGGCCCCAGAGCTCTGTTAGGATTACCAGTGTGCAACTTATTACCTCCCCATTTGTGGTCAGGGTGACTTGTTGGGACCTGTGGCCAGTTCTCTGTGTGTTTGCAATGAAGTGCTGTCCAGCACCATCTGAGTGTGCCAGCCAGGAGTGGATATTAGCCCTGTCACAGGTGCCAGAGCTGGGAAAACTGCATTTGAAGCTGATTAGTGTCACTGAAGATGTTAAGTGAGGCAGCTTTCTGACCAGAGCTCTGCTGGGAAGGGGCCTTCTCTAGGCAGCCCAGCACTCTGGAAGCTCTGGGACCTTGTTGGGTGTACTGGGCTGTAGGAGGTGCACAGCATGCAGAGCCTGTCTTGTGTCTATTTCAAATATCCATCAAACGTCACCAGAATATTCATTGCTAAATTAGAAACATGGCATGTGTCTGCTGTACTTGTGTTTTGAGGGGCCACCCAGAGCTCTGCCTGCTTCTCCCCCTGTTAGAATTGCACATTGTCCTTTGCTCAGCCTTTGAACAAGACTGGTCCCCATGACAAACTTTTTGATTCTATTTTCTTTGAGTCAATAAATGTCTCAAACCAGATAACAGGAGGGATTTGGCTTCTAAATAGAAGCCTCTTTTTAAGCAAAAAGTGCAAGCAATTCAATTCCTAGCCTGGCTGCTTTTGCAGAAGATGTGTTCCTTAACCATAGGCTCTGAGCTCTAAGTAGAATAAATGTTAGGCTAAAGCCAATTAATGTGTGCAAACAGGAGTCTGAAAGCACCATGTCTGCTTAAAATGCCCCTCGGTCCCCCCTCTGCTCCAGCAGCAGGCACAGCCAGCAGAGCAGTGGGAGCTTGCTGCTCTCACTAGCTGGGAGTCTAACAGCCTAAAAGCAGCAAAGGCAGGAGTGGTCAGGCACTTTTCTCTCAGAATGCAAAGCAAGGCTGTCAGAGTGCCAGCAGTGCCTCAGAGAACGACTTGCCTGGCCCAGGATGTGAAAATCCTCTCAAAGAGCCACGGTGGCACTGGGGGAAACACAGCTTTGCAAATCCATCTTGAGGGGGAGAACAAAATGCTGCTTTTCCATGAGGTTGTCATGAGGTTCTCCAGGGCAGTGCTGGCTGAGCTTTGTCTCCAGCCTAGCATCCCCCCCTTGGGTTCAAACACCCTGTTTGTTCATCAGAGCATCTTCTCCACAGTAATGCTCACTTTCCAACCGTGCATCAGCTGAGGTGGAGCCTGGGCAAGGGGGTTGCAGTGCCCAGGTGGGGATCACCTGTGGGTGAGCCAAGCAGAGGCAGCAGCCTGTGGAGGGAGGTGAGTCCAGGTCCAGAGGAGGGTGGGTGGAGGCCTGGGAGGGCACAGGCTGGCTGGGGAGCTGCAGTGTGGCATGTGAATATTGTGAATATTCCAGCAGCTGGGTGCCAAGTGCCTGGGGACAGCTTGCAGGCTGCCTGCAGAGCCAGCTAAACAGCAGCTACCTCAGCACCACTGGTGATTTCCCTGAATTCATCCCTAGAGGGGCTATAATGAGAGAAATGGGGAGTATATTTTGGAAGCAATTAGCCTTAAATGTCTATACTTTTTTTTTAGCACAGTCTTTGGGGAGCTGAGTGCAGGGTTGTCTAATGGGCTGGGTGTCTTCTATTGCCTGCACTCCATCTTCGGGGATGGCAGCTGAACAGGAGTCCCTGGCATCTCCAATTAGAGTTTAAAAGCCTGAGATTCAAGGACTGAGGGAGAGAGGGAAGGGTTTTCTCAGCTTGTGGTTAAATGCACTGCACTGCTGCATAATGAGAGGAAGAATAAGGAACTTTCCAGGGGAAATGAGATGCCAGGATAAAGAAAAATGCTGAAATTAGTCTTTAAAAATAACCATTATTGCCTGGTCATTGTGTGTACCTTACCTCTCATTCTTGTGCCAGCCCAGAAGTTGGTGAAGAATTATGAGCCATCAAAGGCTGTTTTTCTTAGTTTTAAGACATCATAGAAGAGACTCAGTGTAAATACACGTGATGCAACAGTTTAATTAGTGAAATAAAAGGAGGTATTTGAAGTCAATCTCTTGACACTTTCCCAGTTTCTATGAGAGACTTCAATGTCAACTGGTATTTTTAATGGAAAAAAAAATAGTGTCACCCATATCTGTGTGAGCAGCACCTTCCCAAGTGCTCTGGAGGCTCCTGGAGCAGCAGGGCTGGTGCTCTGACAGGAGCAGAAGCAAGTTCTGCTCATGGGCAACCTGTCTCCATCTGGTTCTCCCTCTGTGTCTGTCTTGCTTCCTGCACTCAGGAGGTGTCTTCCTCTGCTCCTACACTTCCCCTCTCTTCATGCTGAGAATGAGGGACTTGGGAGAAATAACGAATGTTTTGGGCTTAAAAATAATATTAAAAATAGCTTTTTGGTGACAAGGAAGCCAAACAAGCCCATCTGCTCCTGAAATGTGTGTGGGTTTCTCTTCATTAATCACAGGGGCCGAGTGTTTGGGAAAACTTGCCCATCTTTCCCTTTCAAGTGGCTCTCGAAATAACTCCAAAATATTGGGTTTGACCCTTCCCCTTAAGGCATGTGGAAACTCTGAGGCTCTGGTGGTTTCTTGCCTGTTAGCAGAAACAAAGTGAGTATAAATGGCCTGTTAATTTAGTATACAGCACTGATCTAGGCCACGTGAGCTTGTCCCTTTGCTGGTGTAGCTGCTGCAGCTTGTGCCATCCCTGCTGCAGAACTGGGGGGAGCTGGATCTGAGAGGGGGTTACCTCTACCCTGCAGGGTCCTGGGTACACCTGAGCACTGAATCCCCAAAGTGGTGGCAGTGGGAGGTGTGCTGAGTCCTGTCAGTCTGTGTGAGAACAGGGAGATGCTCTGGGGTGCTCAGCAAAGGGGGATGTAGGAAAAACCCCCAGCCCTTTCCTCCTGGGCATCATGACAATCCAGTTGCTGCAGATTTGCCTCCTGAGTCCTTCCAAATCAAAAAGCCCAGCAGGGTAGAGTTTGGGAATCCTGGATCAGCTGTAAGAATTCATATCCAGCCTTGATAGGAAGCAGCTTTGGGAACCTTTTGGGAAACAACTGGTGTCACTGGAGCTCCAGCTTTTCACTGCTAGTGCTTTGTAAGGCAAATGATTTCCAGTCTGAAAGCTGCCTGCTCTCCAAACCTCCTGGAGCTGCCCCTAGCAGGGATTTGCTGAAGCTGCTGCTGGCTTCTCCCTCCGAACCCGAGATGCTTCAGACTTCTGCTGCTGTATTGCCATTATTTTTAGCAGACAGGGTTGTTGTGGGGGGGAAATTTGCAGCCATCAATCAGTTGTGCTTGAAGAGGGGGGGAACGTTGGGCTGCAGTGACACAACTTTCCCTGCTCTGTTCTGTACTGGCTGGCCTGGCTTGGGCACAGCTTTTCCATCTGGGATGCTGGCTATAATTAGCCTGTCTTTCACAACTCCTGCTTTTGTCACTCTCCACACTTCTCTGTAATTGGATTGCTGGGGAAATAAATGTGAGAAAACAAATTATAAACCACAATAAGTTCTGCATCTTTTTTCCATCTCATCCTCTCCTTTTCCCCCTGCTCTCCTGGTGACTGTTGTTGACCCTCAGAGGCAGCAGCTCCCAGTGCTGTGCAGTGACCTTGGGTGGTGACTGAGGTGCAGACTCCCTTGCTAGGAGCTGGAGTTTGCCATGGTTACCTCAGGACTGCATATGCAAACAGTCTCTTGGAAGTCACATTAGGAGGATGCAGCACCCCAGCTGTGTGGTGTTCTTTTAAGCACCCAGGGCTGGAATGCTGAGCTGCCTGGGTGTGCTCTGGGAGCCAGTGGAGCCCCCTGGGTGATGAGCAAGCAGTGAGAGCCCAGCACACTGGTCAGGACAAAACCCAGGCTCCCTGTGGGACGACAGCATTACATGCTTCATGTGGATCAACAGAAATACACCTTCAGACTGAAAAATAGCTCTTCTGCTAGCAGCCTGAACCCAAGGGATGAGGGCTGCTGTATGACCCAGGCTCTTGGCAGGGCAGGCAGCAGCATGGCCCAGGCAGTGCACATTGGAGAGGTCACTTGACTGCCAGGTACTCACCAGGAAGAGAAATTCTTTGTGTGCAGGGATAGGATCATTTCCTCCTACGTGCTGTGACTATTATGTTTATTAAGCTCCATTTTTCTTGCAAGGACAAAGACATAACTCTTGCTCATCTGCTGCTGAGGTCTTCTGACAGGTAATTGGTGACTGACATGGACAAGTCTCCTTCAGAGTCCTTAGCAGTCAATCATCTGCTGACCTTGCTGGTGCTGGCTGTGTAAACCATTGCAAACCATGTTGGAGGCTGCAAGGGTGGGTGAGGCAGAGAAGAGAAATTCCTCTGGTAGGGTCTGGTCTGAGTTTCTACCTCACCTAAATGAGGGGACAGTGGGGAAAAGCTTTACCTTGAAGATCTAGCAGAAAAAACTGGTGAGGGATCAAAGGCACATCCTGGGAGGATTGAGCTGACTTGGGATCCTAGTTTGGCAATGACAGGCTTTATTCCTAGCTTCAGGCAGCAGTTGCTGGGATGTTTGCAGGTCCCTGTTTTGCAGAGGTTCATGATGGTCCCTGTGCCAGTCCTGCAGCCTTTGGCAGTGCTCCTGGGGAGGGCTCTGCTGACACCTGCTCTCTACCTGCTCAGATGCTGGCACTAAGGACATGTTTGTGGGTGTGATGGGGCAAATTCCATTTGAGATGATATGCTCTACTGAAATGGGTAAATAACAAGCAGCTCTGGCCAAAAGGCAAAACCATCTGAGCTCCAGCTAAAGCTCTGCCTGCAGTACTGCTCTAGAGATGCAGCTCAGAATCAAGGCCCAGGCTTTCCACTGTCTGGACTGGTCTCATCCCTGCACTGGTGTGGTAAAAACAGACAGAAAAGGTCTCTTCTCTGCCTGACTGGAGAGCTGGTCTCTGCTGGTCTCCCTGCATGAGGGTGGCAAAGCCTGTTGAGAGGACAGGAACCTGAAATAATTCCACTGCAAATACCATTTCTCCTCAGTACTCCAGGCTGTTTAAAACAACTTGGATGATTGAGTGTGAAGGAGAGGGATGAGCCTTTTCTACTTTGGTAAGCTCTAAAGTTCAAACCAGATCCCTGTGGAGTTGGAAGTGCCCATCCATCAGCTGCAGCAGCAGTGGCTGGTCAGCCTGACAGGTGGTACCTCCCCAGGACAGGGTGCAGGGAAGCTGCAGCCCCTGTGCCTGCCGTGGCCCAGCAGTGGTCACAGGGTGCTGCAGGAGCTCAGCTGCTCAAAGCTGAGGCTGTTGATGATCATGGTGCAATCACTTTGATAGTTGTGCAACATGTCAGCTGCTTGCTCACCCTTTTTGGGTCCCTTTGCTCTGCCAGAGCTGATTTGAAAATCCTGTGTTCACTTCTGCCTTTGCAAAGGGGGAATAAACTGCCACAGTTGTTAGGAAGCTGTGCAGCCCTCTGCTCCTATAGTGTGTAATTCAGAAATAAACTCAGCCATGTACAATGCAGAGCCATGCTCAGCTACCTGCACTTTCTTGCTCTTTCTTTGCTGCCAGGGAGATCTGTGGAGAGGCAGCAGTAACTCACCATGCACAAACTAGATCCAGAGAGCACTGTGTTGGAAGCATCTATCTCATCATCTACAGGATGGAAAGGAGCTTGTCCTGATTTGCTGGGACCACTCAAACCTAGGAAATGGCAAAGCAAAAGCCAAGATTTACCTTTGTGGCAGAGTAAATTCTTTGAAGGGCTCTAGCAAAGGAGTTGAAGCCGTTGCCCCCACTTTGGGTGGGGTTTGCAGCAGGGAGCTGTGCTGCTGCCCCTGCCCTTGCAGCTGAGACACGAAGGCTGGGGAAAGGCTGCTGAGTTTCTGTGGCTGCCATTGCACTCTGCTCTCTGCTCTCTCTTCTGGCTGAGCGACTCTGGAGGCCAAGGGCCCTAGCACAGAGCACTGGCAGTAGATAACCCAGCACCCCCCGTTGCCTCCATCCCTCACGCCCAGCAGCCCTGAGTGCTGGCAGCCTGGGGAAGATGAGAGCAGTATCTCTTCCCACTCCCCCCTGCCCTCCACACCTCATTCGTTCAGTTGCCCAGGAGGCTCTGGGTGGTAAATCAGTGACAGAGGCTCCTTCCCACCTAGTGCCTGTGCAGAGGAGTGAAGTGATTCATCTCCTCGGTGCTTTTCTTGCTGGAATCCGGTGCAGTGTCAGGCTGGCTGGAGCCAGAGCCCTCTCACAGCTGACCCTGTCGTCTGCACGGAGATATACGACCCATTACCCAAAAAAGGCTGGGTGCCTTGGAGGGCTGGAGCTGTGAAATACTGCCTGAGGGACTGCAAATGGAGCAGGGATGATGAACATGTAATTACAGAATTGAGATACTTTCCAGTCCCAAAGTAGCATTTCACAGCTATTACTGCAAATGAGAGCCAGCATTTACTTCACTATTCATGTTTCTACCCTTTAGAATGGCTTTTATTTATTTTTATTTTGAAGTGAGACCGAGTTGTTAGGGCTAAAAATGAAACAGAGTAAGTTTGGGAGAGAAACTGGGGATAAGCTGCTGTTGTTGCCTCTCAGTGGGGATGGGGGGTTGGCTCCTCCAGCTGGGAAGCACAGCGAGGACTGGGAAGGAGCTGATGCAGGTTGGCTGTGGTGGTTGGGTGGCTCTCAGTGGAACAAGCTACCCAGGGGGGTGATGTCTTCAAAGCAGGACTCCTTTGGGAGCACGTTTGAGCCAGGTGGGGTTTGTTCCAGAGGTGGATGGGTTGATGTGTGTGGAACTTGGGAGGGCTGATGTTTGTTTCTCCTGGTGTTGCAGCCTCTAAGGATCTGTCTGGCTCTGATGACAGGTTGGCAGTCCTCAGCTGGAGAAGCTGCTGCACTGGGTCTGAAATTACAACTTGTCAGTGCTTTTCTGACTGGTTTTACACTTTACTGCTACTCATTTACCAAACACCCCTTAGCTTTTACCAGTGATGTTTTGAAGCAGACGTGAGGAGGATCTCCATCAAAACTTGGCCTTGTTAGTTGCCAGGAGATGCTGGTTCCACACACTGCTTCTTTTTTCACATTCTTGGGGACAAGGCTTTATTTCTGGGGAAAGAAATGATGCTGGAGCTCCCCAGTGCTGTGCTGGGAGCTGTGGAGCAGAGCAGGGTTGCCAGATGTGGTTTGCTGGTGCAGAACAGGGATTCTGTGGGACAGGTTCAGCAGCAGGTCCCTGGTCTGGCTCTCCCTTCTCTGGAAGTCTTTCTCCAGTCCTGTTTCTGACGAGGCTGGATGATGGGAAAGGCAGAACCACTATCAGTGTTAGCCCAGATGCAGGAGAAGCCCTTTTCCACCCTTTGTTTGGAAGGGATTTGGCAGGTAGGCTGCACAGGGGCTCTGCTGGAGGTGTGGATGTCTGCACAGCACTCCGACAGCTTTCAGATGCTAATGCCTCACCTCTGGGAGCTGCTGAGCCAGCCTGGGGGGTAGAAATGGCATTTTCCCCAATTCCTTAGCAAAGGAGAGCACTAGACCCTTCCTAGAGACTAGAGACTGTGGTATGTCTCTACCTGGAGATGTTAATGCCCCCCCACCCCCTAAAAACAAACCCAATGCAGACTAAACTAACTCCAGAACAACACAAACCCCAAACCAAACCCGGGCACTGTCTTGTCTGAGCTGGCTCTGTGGCCCTGCTTGGCCAGGGGCTGGGATGAGGTGACCTCTGGGGGTTCTTCCCAACCTCAGCCACTCAGATTCTGAACAAGCAGAGCTGCTGATTCCCCACAGAGCCCTGGGTGGTTCCTGGGTTGAAGCTGTGCAGGTTGGAGCTGTGCTGCCACAGATGCCCAGCTCCTTGTTCTCTCCCTCCTCAGACACACGTTGAGGTGGCCAGGGCAGGTTCTGCAACCTCCTTGTGGCACTGAGGAGATGGCTGCAGCTGTGAAGCATCTGAAATGCCAGTCACTGGGCTTAAAAAGAGTAAAAGACTCCTCAGAGAGACTCTTTTTATAACGAACTTATATGATCTGACAGTCACACACTCCAGAATTGAATTAATAAATCATTCACAGCTCTGGTTGGAATAGTTAATCCATGTTTTGTGCCCCAGCAGAGAGGAAAATGGCCTGCTTTCCTTGCTTTATGACACATTAGGCCTAAACAGAATTAATGATAAGGCTTTCTAACTTTATTTACTGTGGAGAAGAGCTGTTTCTAAGGGAATGGTAAGGGAGAGAAGGGGAGGAATGAGCTCTGAATAGTTGATTTCCTCAGCAGAGGGTTTTAATAATATGCAACTCTTGTAGTTCTTGCCCTGTGTGCAGTGGCAGTGGATGCCAAGGGAGAGGGCACTGCCCTGGTGCAGAGGAGCTGGCAAGTGACATTGCTGAGGATGCCAAGAGCTGATGGCAGCTCTCCATCCCATGTTAGTGAACTGGGTGGTTTCAGAAGGAGCAGCTCAAACCTGTGGAGCTCTGGTCAGATCTCTGCTTTGGCTGCTCCTCCCCAGCAGCACACGATGCTTTGCTGGAGACCAGCTGAAGCTGAGAGGAGAATTACCTTGTCTCTGCCCTTCTGCCAGGCCTGGGCACTCTCCACAGATAAAGCATCTCTTCCAGTCATCTTCTCAAGAGTTCTGCTCATGTGAAGAGATTACAGAGCAGAGGACAGCATGGCTAATTAAACAGTTAAAGATGGAAGCAAACAGATAAATCAGATTTTCCCCCTGTTGCTGTAAAGTTAATTATTGAAATGTTAAGTGTATTAGATGCAATGAATAATTAAACCCAACTGCAGATTAAACATCCCTTTGACACAATATTGGGAGTGTTATTGATGAGGGTTCCAATCCTCTGACACCAGATGCATGTCCTTTCTCTTCCCAACGTGGGGCTTCCACAGCTGAAACCCCCTTTAAGAAGCAGAGCTCGCATGGGCAGCTGCCTCCATCCAGCCCTCTGTTCAGCAGAGCTCCACGTGCTGTGGCCTGGCAGCACCCTGTGTGCCACTGAGCTGAAATGGCTTTCCAGTGGTCACAGCCACTCTCCTGCAGCTGGATTCTTGGCATCTTAGAGCCACAAATGGCAACAAAGGGCAGAAAGTTATTTCATGTAGATCAAAAGAATAATTTTGGAAGCAAGCTGTCTTTTTCGTTATGGTCCACTTTTGTTCTAGGCAACGTTAATGAAATATTCAACCAGTGACACCCTCGACATGAACTCATCCTTCAGTAATTCAGCCAGCCTTTCATTAGACTGAAAAGAAAGTCATTGTCAAATTAATTTGTCCCTCAGACGTTATTTTGGATCAGTTTATGTTCCCCAGTTAATCCAGAGAAACTACAGAGCTCCTGGTTGAGAGAAGTGAAAAGGGAAAGTTTATTTAGACCAAAATATTTAATTTCCAGAGTCCCCATGTGCACACAAAAAGTGCAAGTGAAGCTGCTTTTGGTTGCTGCTGCCTCTGAAGATTTAACTCTCTCCCTGCCCAGCCCCAGCAGGGTCCCCAGCCAGGTAACTCCTGTCTATCCAGCTCCACATGCTGCTGCTTCTGCTGAAAACCATTCAAATACTAATTTCCCCTAATTCCTAATTAATTTACCCTCATTATCATTCTCCTCCAAGATGAGGCTAATGGGTTTTAGATCAGAAGCCCCAGCCAGCAGGCTGCTCCAGCAGGTGCTGGGACAGGCAGGGCAGGTTGATTTCCATGGAGCTGAGCCTGCCCAGGCTGCTCTGCTAGCTTCTTAGCTGGGGGTTTGTCCTCCTGGGGTCAGTCAGCACCTTCTCAGGGCCCAAGAAGTTAAATGCCTCATTTCTGTGCTAAGGAGTTAAACACCCAGATATATTTCCAAGTATAAATTATTTTCACTTCATGGACCTGTTTCATAATCAGAGCTAAGCTTTGGTCCTGTGACAGCTCCCCAGTGCTGTCTGCAGACAATACATCCAAGGAGATAAATCTTAGTGATATCTTCAGTCTGAGTTATTAATCTCTCTTTTTTGATGTTACATAATTGGTAATGATGCTGCTGATGTTCCCCAGGGGACTAGTGAGGCCAGGGATGGAGCAGGGGAGGGGCTGCCCCAGCCTGACCCCGTCCCAGGGAGTGATCTGTGGGGCAGAGGCAGCCCCAGCCCCTGCAGAAGGGCACAGACCCCTGGGCAGGGCTGCTGTGAGTGGCTGGCACTGGCAGTGCTCTCTCCAGCTGCTTTCTGTCCTCATGCCTCAACCCAGCAGAGCTGCTGCCCAAGCACAGGCAGCTCCCCCAGTGCTGCCAGCAGCTCCCTGTGGGCTGGGGTCTGCAAATCAAAGCTCTTCATCTGAGGAGTACTCTGGGCTAAGAAAAGATTTCTTTTTATACTTGTTTGTCGTCCTCTTCCCCCATCTTGGCTTGACATTTTGCTGTAAAACTTGGGTCAAATGTGTGTTTTCCTTCTCTGAAATCCTTTTCCAAAAGGCCCATCTGTCTCTGTGATGCTAGAGAAGAAAAGCTGATGAAATGTCGTGGAGCTGGAACTTGCTTTTGCCTCCACTGGGGTCAGTCCATGAATTCTTTGCTAGAATCCTTGGTAATGTTTTGCTGCTCTCTACAATCGTGCATGTTTGTTTGTAAGAGATGGGGCCAGTTTTGAGGGAGCAGAGGGATTTGGGAGAAGTTCTTAGTAGGAAAATTGATGTCTGCATCTCTATGAAGTCATCAGCTCCCAGTGACTGTCCCCAGCTCTGCTGCAAATCTCTTCAGACAGTGAGGTCACTCTGAAATCAACTTCAGTGGATAATCAGCTCTCAAATAAAACTGCCTGAAAGTGGTGGCTGCTATAAAGCAGGGGATGGTTTCTTTGTGCACCACAGTTCTCAGGTGTCTAATGGGTAAAACAGGAGCTGAAGTGTGTGCTGGTTTAATGACACCCTGAGAGAACAGCAGAGATCTCTCTTCCCTGCTGCCTTGTGTCATCCTGTACACATGGTGATTACTGATAGCAGGGCCTGCACTTCTGATGGACAAACACTGCTGTGTCCTTTACATTCTGCTGTTGGAATGATTTCAGTCACCATTTCAGCTGATAAAAGCTTTATTGTCATGGTGCCAGTTCCTTTCAGCAGTTGTTTCTGCTAGCACAAGGGCCGCGTATTTATTACACACAGGGCAGAGGGAAGAGAAATCCTCTGAAGTGAGAGGTTTGATATAAATGGGGGTTCCAAAATTGGATGATTGTGGCTTTGGTAGGGAGGGTTTGGTTGTGCATATGCTGTGTGTAGTCATTATAAGCCAGCACATGGGCTTGAAATGATATCAGGGGATGGGGTTTAAATTGTGATGAGGAGATTCAATCAACAACGTGAGGGTGACTTGGTCTAGGTGATCCTGCTCAGGCAGGGGGGTTGGACTAGATGATCTTCTAGGTCCCTTCCAACCCCTAATATCTGTGAATTCCAGGTCCATGGTCCTGAGCAGGGGATCAGGGCTGGTGAACAGAACCTGGTGATGCTGTCAATGCTGTCCCCAGTGCAGTGGTGCTTCCCAGGGTGTTGTGAACCTGGGGTGTGGTGATGGCAACATCCCTTTGAGAGCAAAGCTGCCTCACCTTCTGAGTGCTGCCCTTCTGCTCCCTCTGACTCCTCACTGCACTTGGCCTGGGGACTCTGCAGATCCATGGCAATGACTTGCAGTCAGTTCTGGCACTTGGAGGGGCAACTGAAGGCCACAGCAGGTGCTGGCAGTAAGCAAAGCATGTGGCATGGAAACCTGCAGATTGAGAGAGCTGGGGACCTGGCCTGGTGGTTTCACGTGGCTCAGCTACAAGGGAATTTAAAATTTCCAATGTTGGAAAATGTGAAATCATGAAACTAGAGGTTGATGTGGCTTTTCATTTCTGGACCCACCCTTTGGGAGAAAAGATGTACATCCTCCTTGCTTTCCAAACAGTGCTTGGGTCTCAGTGCATTTCACTGGCTACCCAGGAGCATTCAGCAGAATGCCCAGCACGAATAGCCAGCCATATGTGGTTCTGCAATTCACAGCATCTCTCTCCTTTGATTCATTGCAGGTCTCCACTGTGAGCAGCAGCTTGGCTCAGAGAGCTCCAGGAAGAAGTGAATGGCTCTGGCTGAAGAAGCCTGTGGATGGGAAGCAACTGGCACGTGCTGATGGAGAGGACAGTGCTGGGACAGAAGACAGCAGAAGACAACTGCCAAGGTAAGGATACAGGTTCCTTGGTGTTTTTCAGCTCTGAGAAGGAAACTGCTTAATCCTTGAAGCTTTCAGTGCAAGTGGAAACCTGTCTGCATTGCTGAAGGTGTATTGATGTGTAGGTGTCATCCCACAAGTGGCCAGTGGCTGGAAGAGCCCTCTGAGCATGGTGGTGCTTGGGAAACTGGGTGTCTTTGGGACATTCAGGCACCTACATGTTAATCCTGAAATACTGAACATTAAGGAAGAAATAAGGTTCTTTATTTTTAATTGATATGTTCCTTTAGCTTTAAATAATGCTGCTTGGTGAAGACAGGCTCTGAGTTAACATTTCCACCAATGGTTGTTGTGAACATTTCACTTTCCTGGGAAAAGCAGCTGGCTTGTCTGGCTTTGCTGGAAGACTAATGACAAGAGTGGTCCATCTGGAGCAAACCACCCTGGGACTGTATGGAATGTAAACCTGTTGTGTGACATGCAGAAAAAAAAGTGTTCTTGATGGATTTATTGCAGTCATCTCAGCATTTCTGCCTGCAAAGGTGTTGCATCTCTTTAGAATTAAATCAATACCTCCAGTTATACAAACTCTGGACTTCAAATGAGTTAAGCACCTCTAAAAAGAGGCTTAGTCTGGCAGCAGTGAAGGAATAA
This sequence comes from Ispidina picta, assembly GCA_033439845.1. Classification (NCBI taxonomy): domain Eukaryota; kingdom Metazoa; phylum Chordata; class Aves; order Coraciiformes; family Alcedinidae; genus Ispidina; species Ispidina picta. Next base: position 14,084 of record JAABNV010012291.1, read on the forward strand.
CATTTGACTGTGTATTTGGAATTCTGCTGGGTTTATCAATAGCTTTAGTGATACTAATAGCAGAGTAAGTGTTGAAATAGCCCATTTTCAAAAGCAAACAGGATTTTTTCCAGTCAAGTGTCCTTTAAATGGAGTGGCAGATTTCTGTAGCCTGAAAAGGGTGCTTGGTACCATGTACCATGCATAATCTGATCCATGATGCCAATGAATTGATTGCTAGAGACATAGACACCCTTGACTGACACATTCATGTTCTGAGCCCCTGCAAAGAGTGGAAAGCAGCACTGGGCTTGTGAGAGGGGCAGAGACTTTTGCAAAAACTTGTCAAACACCCTGAGCTGGTTTAACATGTTGCAGTCACTGCAGCAAGTTGTCACTGGCTGCACAAACACCTGTAGTGCCTGTATCTTAATATTTTAATTCACACACAACTTGCTTTTCTTAATTTGCTTCTTAAGAACATCAGTGTTTTGCAGAGAGGTACCTGGATGTGCAGTGTTCTCAGTGCTCTTCACTCCTGCCTGTGCTTTTATGTGCTTGTTGTGCAGCTGTTTAAAACAAACAGCCCCAGTGTGTGTGATCTTTCTCACATAAGCAGCTGTGGCTTAGCATCTCTCCAGTCTTCTGATAGCCTTGCAGCCAGGTGACTGCTATTATCTTAGTCAATTTGGTTGCATAATTAATAACTTCACAGAGCAAATGCAGCAGTGGAATGGTTGGGATGATTTTAATACAAATGGCTTTGCTAGTAGGCAGCCAGTGTGCTTAATGGGCTTAAACAAAATAACAACAACAAATGCCTCCTGCTTTGTGTGAGGCAAAATGTCACCAGCATCCCAGACAGTGATGCTTGACCTACTTACATCTTCATCTGCCATGTGCTGTGTCCATGGCTGTTCCTGTACCACTTCATCTGTATCCTGGCTTGCTCCATCAAGCCTCCTCCACAGGCTGCAGCCCCTGGCTGTCAGAAGCACTCACCCTTCCTTCCATCACTGCTCAGGAAGCCCAGATCAATAAGACACTGTTGTTACACAGCTGTCATTTCTGCCCTCCAACACATCTTGTCACTGCAGTGTCTGGAGGTTGCAGATGCCTGCTAATAGTGTTCTCCCCTGCCCTGTCAGCTGGTTCCAGGGCTGCAGGCCCTCCCCAGCCAGGCCTGAACACGCAGCAGAAGGCACAGGGAGCCTGTCTGTGATGAGGTCCTGGCAGTTCCCTGTCACACACGTTTCCAAACCAGATGTTCATCACCTTTCCTGCTCCTCTGCCTGGGATTGGTTTCCCCCAGCTCTGCTCTAGGCAGGCTGAAGGCACTTGCAGTCCTCTGTCCATCCTCCCCTGCAGCCTTGCTGTGTTTGGAGAGTCAAGCCTGTGTGCAGCTGCCAGGCACCCTCCATCCAGATGTACCTGTGCAGGGGAGACTTCTGCTGACCCATGACTCGGGTTCAGCAGGAGTTCACCCTCAGCAAAACCAAAAAGAGCTTTAGGTAGGCATGGTGAACATCTCAGAAGGGAAGTGAGACCTTGGACTGGCTGAAGCTGCCTCTGCAGGGCAGGGAGTGTTTGTGTTGCTCTGAGATTCTGCTGTGGGTGTATTGTCCCAGGTGCTGCAGTTTACAGTGGGAAAATGTCTTGCCTATTAGCCTGTGGAAAGGAAAATTCCTTCCTACTCTGCTCCAGTCCAGCTATGGTCTTTAAGTTTGCATGGGATTTGGGGAACAAACACATCTGCTTGTTCTGGGGTTAGAACGTGTGTCTGACATGATGGACATTGTCAAGGAACTCTGTTACCTGCTGAAGTTACAGGAGTTCTCAGGTTGTGTCTACACTGCAATTTGATGTCAGACTGCAGCTTAGTAGCAACAGCCAGACTACTGTTAAATGACTTGGAGAATTGAATTACTCTGCAGGAAATGCTGTGTAGACCTCAGAGCTGTGAAGGAAACCCTCACTCCTGTCAGCAGGAATTGCAGGTGCCTTCTTGTCTTGACAACAATTTGATGGCAACCAAGGCAGAGTATTTTGGCAAGTGTGAGACAGGAATATTTTGTGTATCAGACAGGGAAATAAAGATTTGGGATCTTGGTTAAGGAGTGCTGACAAGAAAGCATCTGTGTTTCCCAGCATTCAGGGGAACGTTGGGCAGGCCAACATGATTCCACACTGAATTTCTCTCCTGTGTCCTAATGCCATGAATACTCCAGAGATGATTGCAAGGTATGGGGTGACTCATTTGAGGGAATTTTCATTCATCATATTGACAGTGATGTTAATCAAATTGCCTATCCTTAACAAAAGCCCCTGCTGCATTTGAACTGGATTGCTTTGCTGCCTGAGGGGAACACTTCTGCCATGAACAAAGCCAGATTGAATGCTAATAAAGCAAGCAAATGAAGATTTATGCATAATCTACAAAAGGACTGCAATCATTTAATTAAGAGTATATAGGAGGGTCTGGGAGAGACTGAGCATTAGAGATAATCACTGAGAAGGCCCTTGGACCCACTGAGCAGTCAGGGAGGTGGATGGTTTGTGCACAAGCACCATCCCCAGTGAGATTTTACTGCTGCTCAGAGAGTTTGATCAGACCAATGAAGGAACCTGTTGTGGTGGTGGGAATTACTGAGAAATACTGATAGAAGCTGCCTAGAGTTCAGCTTCTCAGACTGTTCTTATGTAACTCCTGACTCCTTCAGTATTGTTGGGATACAAACAGTTTATTTTCCATGTTCTTCTTGACTAAGACTGAATTTGGGGTAACCCCTTCACGACCCTTCTGGCTGCTCCCATTGATTAGCCCCCTGTTTGAGTGCTTTATGGGAGTGCTTTGCTTTGTAGTTCTGAGCATTTGGGTGGATGGTGTCATTACAGTTTTCATCAGGAGTTTGTTTCCACTGAGCAGAGTATCTGCTACCTGAGTATGAGCTGGCAGAACAAGGAGAGTTTATTCTAACATGCCCTGGATGTATCATTCAGTTGAGATGCCAGTTTAACCACCTTGTAGAGTGGAAATGAACAGTCCAATAATAACAGTAAAACTAAGAAATTAAAAATCTGTCTTACTGGGCTTTTCTAATGAGTTTGGGATTCTGTGGCTGGTAGCAGAGCAGGTCAATTCATCCCTGCTCTAAGCATGAGCAACTCCACTGAAGTCAATAATGAAGTTTTCACCCACAGCCATTATTGAATTGGGGCTGGAGGGTGGAAGGGAAGAGCATCCTGCAGACGGGGTGGTGGGGATGGCAGCAGCTGGGAGGGCAGGGCTGGCAGGGTGGCAGGCTGTGAGCCCAGCTCATAGACACTGATGCAAAGGCAGCCTGGTTTGGGGGTGGTGTCTGTCATGCTTGGGCTTGCTCACAGGTGTTTGGTGTTGAAGCAGAGTGCAAATGCTCAGTGGGGCTGGCAGTGGAGACAGAGGCTTTTCTTTCTCTGCACTAATGAGATTCTCAAGGCAGCTCAGATCTGCTGCTGCCCAGGCTTTGCAAAGCCCTTCCAAAGGCTTTTCTCTTTCTGCTCTGCAGAAGAGCCCTGTGCAGAGTGGAACATGTGCTCTGTGTGCAGGAGGGTGGGGGGTTCAGAGCTGGCTGCCTGTGGTTGTTTGGCTTCTAGAAGCTCAAATCAGAACCTTTGCACAGTGTGAAATTCTTCAGTCACGGGTGGGGTTTGTTAGATTGACTTCTCTGAATCCCTGACCAGCTTTGCTTGGCCCTGGCCTTTGGCTTCCTTGCTGTTGGCTATGACTACATGGGGCAAAAGAACTCCTGAAGGTGTATCTCTGGGTAGGTGAAGATGCCTAAGAACTAGTAAGTAAATCACTTGGAGATTTCAGAAAGGCCAGTGTTAGATGAGCCACCATTTGTTGCATTGACTAGTGCTGAAATTCTGGTTCTCCTTGTTCCCTTCCCCTGAGCACATAATGATGCAGTTCAGCATTTCACCAAGTGTTTTGTTACACTGAGGAGGATTGACATCCCAATTCCCAACTCTTTGGAGCCCCTGCAAACCTCGTTTCCATCAGGGGAAGCTGAGAGCAGGGCAGCTCACAGAGCAGGGAGGGAGGTGTGAAGCTGTTTTGTTCATACATCACAATACAGATGTATTAATTAGAAGGAGGTTCTGCAGCCTTCCAGTCCTTTAGTGTCACTTGGTTCCTGCTGTTAAGCTTCTGCTATGTTAATGTCATCCAGCACTGGTAATATTTACAGCACCTCAATCAATGCTGGGGACATTCAGAATGTTGAAGGATCAACTCCACTTATTTCAAATGCACTTGAATATTTGGCCTGCCCGAGCAGGGTCTGGGCAATAACTGTGGCAGAATGATAATGGGGAGTTTAACAGTTTTATGATGGTTGTAGCAGACTTTATGGAAGTTGATAAATTTCATCTTGTAGGTTTCAATTTCACATTCCCTACAGAGAGATGGGGAGAATACATTGATACTGCATTTCAAATTGGCTGGATCAGAAGGAGCAGCAGCTAAAATCCATTACAACCCAATTACATCCATCAGCTGAAGCTGTGTGCACTCACTCGTGAACATCAGCATTTAATCCATAAAGAGGAACTAATGAGAAATTTGAAAATGGAATCCATGCATCAGTAACTTTGGAGAGATTTTGCTGGGATTAATGAACTGCCAAAACATTGTCAACACGCTGCAAACCTATTCTCTCGAGGCCTGTTTACTGACCAGAGGGGACTTGTGGTGGTTGTTGCTCTTGCTGTTCTTCAGCACCTTGCTGTTAGGAATTGGGACTTTTCTGATGTTCTTGGTGCAGCAGGTGGCATTTTAAACACTTGAAGGATCAGACACTTGCTTCCTTCATCTCGTGGGCATCTGGCTGGATGCTTGGCTGGCTGCTGCAGTCAGATGTGCTGCAGATGAGCATCCCCAGGCTGGCTGTGCCTCTGCACAGCTCTCCTTGTCTCCGGAGTCCAAGCAGCTGGCCATGCTGTGTGTGGAAGGCGAGTCAAGAGCCCAGCAGTCAGCTCTGAAGCAGTGCTGTGTTGTAGACTTGTCAAAGGAGTGCAGTGCTCGTGTGGAGGTTCACCTGGAAGTTTCCTTTGTGAAAGGCTGTAGCAGCTGATGGATGTTGGGATTCTCTGCAGCTACCAGGAGCTGTTTGTCCAAAGAGTGGAGGTGGGAGTGAGCCCCAGGAAACTCATCCCTACTGGGAGCTAAGTCCCTGGTAACTGCAGGGCTCTGGCTAGGCCACTGGGGACAAACAAGGCAGTAAACTGGAACTCAGCAGCACACATGGAAATGGCAACAAGTGCAGATGAGGCTTCTCCTGGATGCTCCAGGGTGTAATACTGTGATACCCATCTCTAGCCCTTAACCACATAGAACTGTCATTATATTTGGGTTGTAGTTAAAATGCATATTAATTTCTAGCTGCGTTTTACCTGGAGCCCCTTTAAGAACATGTTGGTATTTCAGGAGCAATATGAGAACATTTCTCTCAGCTCTTTTGCACAGAGATTAAACAAGAAATCTCCTCTATACCCTGAGTGGGCTAGCAGGCTTTGGTGGCTTCATGCTTCTTGCTTTCTTTAGCTAGCCCTCTGTCACACCCAGCAGCTGCATCCAGGTGCTGTGCTGAGCAGCAACCTAGCAATATTTCCTCCCAGGAACCATTCCTTCTTCCATCTCCAGCCACATCTGACAGGCAGCTCCACAGAGACCCCTTTCCAGCTGCTGTCCTGATGCAGCTGAGACAGGCTGGGAAGAAGTTGGTGGGGAGGGGGCAGAGCCCCCTTTTTCCAAGGGCAAAAAATGGCATTTTTTCCAAACCACCTCTCCTGTAGCCTAAAATAAAGGGCTCAGGAGCCAAGTTCTATGTGCTGTCAGTAAAGTGCAAGCAGTTGGTGAGATATAAGGTAAGATTTCGGGGCTAGCAGCTTTCCTGGGGAAGCTATAAGCTTTGGACACCCACCACAGTTCCTTACCCAGGGCCCCTCTCCTGGTGCTGCTTTCTCAGCTGGCTTTGAGTAAACATTTGTCCCCGTGCTCCCTTCCAAATTCAGTGACAAAGCAACTCCTGTCTCTCCACGTTGATGGCTTCCAAGTAAATATTTACTTTCTAAGTTCAGGTAAAGGCAGACAGAAAGATTCTGACAGCAGTTAGCAAGATAAATTCCTTCCTTGGCTCTACAAACACAAGGGGGTTGTTTGTACCTCTGCAAATAAGGTACTAAAAATAAACTGAGTTATGAAGTCTGGAACTTGAGACCTAAGTGATACTTAAATGATTATTTGTTTGGACTGATTCCATGACATAGCTGCAGCCAGGGCTCTTTTGGCAGCACATTCAGATTACTCTGAATTCTCTCACCCCTTGTTAAAGCACCATTTGCCAATATTCTTTCCCTGCTTTCTGGCCTGGAACTGTACAGGTTTTTAAATTTATTTCTTGCTCCTTATGGCAGAATCCCCCCCATATAAACTGCCCCTAGCATCACAAATTCAACCAGTCTTTTTCCCACTATTTAACTGCCTGAAATAAATGATTGACTCAGCAGACAGCCTCCTGTTGTCTGTGACAGGTCCTGCAGTAACCAGCCCATGAACAATTCACAGTCAGGAGCTCCTGGTTGGTTTTCTGTGCTGATTGTTCTGTCCCTGACACCCTTGCTGTCCTGTCCCCAGCCTGCAGGGCTGCCAGGTGACTCTGCTTGGTGCTTTCTGCCAGGACAAGTGCTCAGTTTGATTTTCTGAATGAGCAATTCACCTGGAAATGCTGACTGATGGAAATCTCTGCTCCTCAGCAGCACAGTGGGAAGAGGGGCTGTACAGCCACTGCTGGGGAGCTCAGTTCCAGGATTATTTTACCTGCATGGATCTGGAAGGGGTAGGGGATGTTTATACCATCTGCTTTCTCTAGCACACACATACTCAGTGTTTTCCATCTATTTAATACTTCTACTAGTCTCAGTAATTTGTGTTTGACTTACTGTCTCCCAGGGAAAGTATCTGATCCAGACTAAAAGCATTACGAGATGGGGAACTCCCCAGTGGCTTCAGCACTTGATTTCAAATTTTAATAGTGCCTGACATGGGGAAACTAATTTATTTCTGCTTCAATGTGTATGAATCAAGCTTTAATCTTTTCCCACTGGTAGCACTTGAAATTGTAGCTCCATTTTGCTCAGTGAAGTTTGTACCTCTGAGGTGAGCTGGTGTTTTGTACATCAGAGCTGAGGGTGGATCAGGAGACTTGGCTGATGTTCTCAGCACTGCCTGTGATGCTGGAAACACAACCAGCCCCATTCCTCACCCCTGGTGCTGCTGGAGGGAAGGATTTCAATGGGGCCCTGAGTGCAAATGTTCAGATCATGCTGTGTTTTAGGTTTTCTAGCCCTGGTCTGGAGGTGACAGCACGTGCAAGGCTCTTAGGAGCATGGCTGTGGTGAGTTCAGACTGCACCAAACACTTTGCTCTAAGCTTTACTGGTTTTGCTTTGACCTGTTCCACGTCACTGAGAGATTTCTGCTTCTTGGTAACAAGCAGCTGGAAGAGTTCATAGGTGGGGGAAGTTCATGGAACTCATCAAAGGCCCTGAAGTCGTTTCCTTCTGTCCACCTAAAAATAACTTGGCTTTTCAAACTCCCCCAAACAGGTGCAAATGACAGCATCTGGCATGTTTGCTGAACAGGAGCCAGAAAGGAGCAAAGGAGAAGTTGTGATGGAAAAGGTGTGAGCTTTGAGTGAGGCCTAAATCTTGGGAGCTACAAAGAAAACCAAGCTGTGGAAGATGCTCTCTGTAAAAGGCTGTAATCTTGGGGTGTGGTTGTGTAACATACTCATGAACCTCCTTCAGTAGGGAAAATTTCCTCAGCTAGGGCCTTGATGTCCATTTAAAAATCCTTATTTGCATGCACAGATTTCCTCTAGAACTTGCCCTCTGCTGTGATAGCTTTGGAGAGACAGAGTTTCTGGGGTGGATGAGCTCCTCTAGAGCCCAGCACATGCAAATGAGCTCTGTCTTGTAGACAGAGAATCACTGGTGGCTTCTGCAGCCTCCCTCTGGAGGGGCTTGTTCCTAACCTTGTTTCCCCACATGTGGCCAGGCTGCAGCCAGAGAGCTGCAGAGCTAATGAAGTTAGTGTTGGGCTGCACCTGGGCCTCAATATAATAACATTAAGTTCTGCTCAATATAGGGTGAGTCTGGGTGTAAGTGGGTTGTGAAATGTGATTAAGTGGTGGAGAGCTCAGGATCAAATTCTCCACGCTGGAAACTTGGTTGGGTTGCTTGTCATTAGCTTCCATCTCTCCAGCTCCCGTTTTCACCTTATTTCCCAGCTGGAGTTGTTTGGTTGGCTCTGGGGGCTGGTGCTGGCATTTCCCCTGGGCCAAGGCAGCTGTGTGAGGAGCCAGACTCGTGTGGGCTGGGGTGTGGATCAGTGCTGAGCTGGCAGTGTTGGGGAGAGGGTTGGACTGCAGGATCTGGAAGGTCTCCTACCACAGGCACTCTGATTTCACTGTGCTGATGCTGGTGGGCAAATTAGCAACCTGGAAGCAGCACCGAAAGAGAAGACAGTGAGCAAATCACTAGTGTGTGTTTCCCAGTGCCCAGCTGCTGTGAGGTGTCAGGAGCAGCCTGGGCTTCTCCTCCTGCGTGCGCAGACACACGAGTGATTCTCCAGAAGGCTGAAAACACCATTTGCAAGATCTAACATGTCCCAAGAGTGTCCTGTTTTGACCCAGGAGTGATCTGTGCCCAGCTGCCTTGTGCTTCAGGAGGGCTGGGCTTTGATCTCTCACACCATGCTGCTGGAGAGCTCCTCCTTGCCAGGATGGGTTTGTTTGGGCTGAGCAGCTCCCAGTTCAGTGGGAGCTCCTTGATCAGCATCTCTCTGCTCAGCAGCAGCAGAAATAACCACATGAAGCTTTCAGGTCGTGCTGGTGGAAGCACCAGGGAGCTCGGGCTGTGGAATTGTTGGTCTGACTGGTAGATTGGAAGACACAAGGATGTTTGAATGACTCCAGACGAGCAAATCAGCAGGTTCCTCCCCAGGCAGTGGGCAGGGTTTGGCATCTCTGACACGGGTGAGGTTTGGGTCCTACTCTAGATCTCTGGAGGTGAATGACTTGTTCTCTGATAACCCCCCCACGCAGTGTTTGGGCATCTGGGGGGTTTTCAATATATTCTAGGATTCAATGGTCATCGATTCCAGACAAATGAATCTCTTTAAGCTTTGGACAATCCCATTAGTGACTGTTTGTGTCTCTGTCTAACTACAGTAAGAAGGGGCTGGCTCCTGCAAGCCTAACTTGTAAGCTAAGCACTCCAGAGCTGAAACGTGGGGATTTCAGAAGTGGTGATGTGATTTGCTGGTTCCAACCCTGCTAAAAATCAGCAGGCTGTGGATTCTTAAGTGCCCATCAGCTTCTGAAAATGGAACTTACTGCTCATAATGTAGCCACTGCTCCCTAAAAAATTTATTGTTTTTCCAATCGTGTGGTATAACAGCCAGCAAATGGATGTGATTACAAAAAAATACCTGAAACACTTTGCTACTCACTATATTCCCAGATGTTTCTAACAGTGTTGGGTGAAATCCCCCAACTCCTTTGCACTGTTCCTCCAGAACCAGTAATGCTGAATCATGTAAATTTTTTGCCCCAAGAATGATTCATCTGTCCAGACTATGAGAATAAATAAGCAATATAAATCTTCATTGTCTGAAAAAGAAGGAAGTCTGTACCTCTCAAATAACTTTATATCCTTCAGCAGTGCTAATAAATATCCTTCTTTTTCTATGAAGTGCTCTGCTCAGTGCCTGTAGCCCTGAATTATTTGTCTCATATATAGAGTATCTCTGGAAATGCAAACTAAAAGCAAGTGTTGTCTCTCCCTCTTTTTTCTGCTATTTTTGTTTGGACAAGCCTTACAATAATGAAGCATTGGAGGCTTTGTGGAGTTCTTTTTGGTTCAACATTAACACCATTATTCAAGAATAATCTCCTGGGTCAGTTTCTGAGCTGGTATAAATCAGTGTCCAGTTCTAAGGACCTACACAAAATTATGTAGAACTTCTGGGCTGTTTTTAAATCTTATGGAAGGCACCTAACAATCCATAATGTGCCGAGGGCTTTGTATTTTTAATTCTAGCTGCCTGAAATGTTGTCAGCAGGAAGCAGCTTTTGCATTTACATGGGGACTGGTCTAGGAAGGGCCTTTTCAACATGATTTTATTTTTCTATTGCAACTCCCCAGAAACATTTTGTGGAAATATTAATGCTAATTTCTAGTCAACATCATCAAAAACAACTAACCAGTTTGCTAGGTCAATATCCCTTGATGGTGGAGGTTAAATAAACACTTGGTGGTATTTTGTGAGCCAAAGGCACCTTTGGGTGACTCTGCAGTGTTTAACCATGAGATGCTCTCACCAGAGCTGAATCCAGCAGGTGGGGAATGTCAGAAATAGCCCAGGGGGTGCCTGGGAAGAGCTGAACTACAGCTGATCCCAGAGACCAAACTGAATACCAAGTAGTGCTGTGGGATCTTTAATGCCCTTGTGTGCTCAGCATCACAGCCCAGATTTGTTGCCTGAAGCTTTCTGGCCCATCAATCCACACCACTGCTTGGCAATTGATGCAGTGCTGGCTGCAGGGTCACCCATCCTGCTTCCCTGGGAGCTGGGCTGCTCCAGCACCCTTCCCCTGGGCTTTGAAGATGGGAGGGTAAAAAAAGGACAATAGTATTTTATTGGGATTTTTTTTTATTGAATGGCTGTGACCCATTTGCTCCTGAACCAGAGGGAGTGGAGTTCTCAGTGCACACCAGCTGGCAGTGCCCATGACCAAGGGGTGGAGCTGCACCTCCCAAGTGTTCTGTTACCTTTGGGTGACTGGGATTTGATGAACCTCTGTCTGGTCACTCATTACAGGAGAGCTTGTCAAATGCTTGAAGCCCAGAGCCTTGAGAGAGAGCGTGCCACTCACTTATGCAACACCAAATATGCTTGCACAGTAAGACAGCCTATTAAATATTTAAACCCTGTCCTTTCCTCAAAAGCAAAACAGCAGAGATGATTTTCCATGGAATTGAACACTAAACTCTGGCAATTTGTACAGCTGTGCACATAAATAGTTTGCACATCATCTCCAGAGGCTAAGGTCACCATGCCTCATCCATCTCAACACCCTGAGTTCCATAGCAACAACCTTCCCAGCTCTGTTTGGTGTCATCTATCAGCAGGGCTGAGAAATGGCAGCCCATGCCGATGCTTTCCAGGGCTGGATGAATGGAGGCTGATTGTAAGAGTCTCCCTTAAGCACTTAATTTCTGTCTCTTCACAGAACAAGAGAGATAATAATGGTCCATCAGCAGTGGGGGTGGGGTGTCATAGAGCTTCTTCAGGGGAAGAAATCAGAACAGACAACTGCCTGATTTCCCTTAATGCAATTTGTTCCATGGCTGATCTTCAGACCCCTGCTTCATTACCTTAGACAAACTTCAACCTGTTTTCCAAGGAGGGAAAGATTCTTATTTGCAATTAGAATTAGCCAATTACCCAGCACTCCTGGAAACACCACGCCTATTTAGCTCCAACAGATGAAAGCTGACTTCCTAAATGCCAGATGTGTTTCTTCAAACAATAAGCAGGAGTTCACACCGTGTGAGGAGCCTGTGCAAACAACACGAGTGTCTGGGGAGCAGTTCTCACTCCCCCTGCTCAGCCAAAGCTGGAATGTCACTCATTCCAGTTCCCTGGGGTGGAACTGCATCTTCTGGGGAAAGCCGGGCCGAGGTGGTTGGCTAGAGCAGGGGGTTGGGAGGATCTGATCCCCTGTTGCTGGGCTGGGGCAGCTCAGAGCCTCTCCATCACTGCTGTCCTGGGCTGGCCCAGCTGCAGTGGTGCTCGCACAGCTGTGCTACCACATCTGGGTCCTGCCCTGACCTCCAGCCTGGTGGGCTCTGCTCCAGCCAGGGCTCACTCACTGAACTGTGGTGTTTTCCACTCTGTTCAGTTTTCCCTGTGTTCCCTGGGAGCTCATATCTGCTGGGTTCACTCTCGTGCATTTGATGTGTGTGTTTATCATCTGGCTAGCAGCACTGCTAATTGGCTGGCTGCTAATTCACATGTCTCCTGCTGTGGGTGCATCAGGGGGAATTGGTTGTTTTTGCTGGCTCTCCAACTTGCTAATTGAGAAGCTATTCAATTATAGGTAATATTCTTTTATTGCTAATAAGATATTCTGATATCAACAATGTCCCCCCTTCTGAAATTAAATTTGCAGGAATTATAATAAACTTCAAACTGCTTGACAAAAGGGCTTCAAAAATTAGCCTCACAGATAAATACTGGAATCAACATCAGAGAAGTGACAAGTAAATGAAAGAAATTCTTATCAGAGTTATCTTCCTATTTATTTACTGTCTCACTTGTGATTGTTTCTAAAGGGACTTTAAGAAGGTGAATGCTGCAGATGCATCGGGCTAAAAAAGTGATTCTTAATGCAGTTTATCCAACAGGATATCTATAGCATACTTAATACTGCTCTTTATTATCTAATATGCCAAGATTAGATTATTTTTTATGCATCAGTTCACAAGCTCATCTTGAGCTCTGCTATTCCTTGTTGAAGTTACTGAAGAACACTTCTGGCAAATATCAGTTCCTTTATTATTAATTTGCAAAGCAAAGGTACCTGGAAGCCCGAGTAGTGACCAGCTGAGGGACAAGGGTTGTTATCAGAGAACCTTACCCCAGCCCAGCTCTCACAGTCATTTAGCAGTTTGTAAGCTGTTGCTCAGTGATGGACATGGCTAGACATGCTTGCATGGCTTTTGCACTGAAATTTGTCATCTCTCTGCATTTCCTCAGTAGCAGGTACAGATCTGTCCATGGAAAACGTGATTTCTGGCTCCTGCAGGAGATGAATCCATAGCTACCATTTTCCTTTCTTATTATTGCCTTTTTGACAGAGATTGCATCTAAATTTTAATGTCCCAATGTATTCCCTGAAATAATCTAGAGTTATACTGTTCTGACCTTTCCTGCAGTGATTGGGATGGCTGTTCCTCCCCTGCTGCCTCTCCCTGGGGCTGTAAAACAGGGAATGAGTCAACGCCTCTGGCAGTCCCAATCCAGGAGAGAGAAGGTCAGAGTGAGCCCATCTCCCTGCCCCAGCCTGGGGAGGCACCCCCTGAAGGCAGCAATAGCTCCTGAGCATCACTGTTGTGCTTGTAACAGGACTCTGACCCTGGGCTGTCCCAGTTGTTTAGGGCCACTGCTCAGTGCCTCTCAGGTGGCAGTCTGGGAACAGGACTCTGCTCTCCTGGGTGTTAAACAGAGCAGCTGCTGGACAGAAACCTCCCAATGCTTGAAGACAAACCAGGGGAAGGCTGGATGGCAGTTTTTTTGTTGCCTCTACCAGTGAATCTTAACCTATTATCAGCTCCTGCTGTGCCCCAGAGTGCAGGCTGGGGTTCTGATGGACAGGGAGAAACACCAAGCACTAATATTTGAACACTTGCTAGCAAATCACCTTTTGTTTAATGGGGATCAAGAAACAATCCATTTTTAATAACGCCAGATCACTGCCCAGATGAAATGGGAGCAGGAGAGGAGAGCCCAGTAAACACTGGTGCCTGCCAGCAGGAGAACAGATTTTAATCCTGTAAATCACAAAAGGCAATTGCTGAGGCTGTGTCTCATACAATTAAGCAATTGAATCCTGACTACTAGGTGAGAAGATGAGCCCAACTGTGGCATTTCAGTGCAGAGCTCTGTGCTGGAGCTGGCTTCACACACCAGTGCAGTCCTCACAGGCTTGGCTGTGTCACCTTGGACCCAGGGCTGCTGGCAGCTCCATGGAATTCAGTGTTTGACATTTTGCCCCAGTGTTCTCAGAGCCAGCCTGCCTGGTGCAGCACCAGGGGCTGAGCTGTTAAATTCATCCCCCTTTTCCATTCACATGGAGAAGGAACATCTTTTCCAATGTGTCATCTGGGTTTTTTCCCTTCATGAATAACTAAAGGTCAGATCTGCTCTGTTTGCTCCTAGGGTGGTTCCAGAACATTTGCATGTTACACTTAGTCTGGATTTCAGGCTGAAACTGTGGAGTCAAATCCTTTGGCATGTGCTGGAGCAGTGTCTCCTCTGCAAGGCCACCAGGAGTGGGTCTCTGCTTCCTGGCACTTGGAAGGACACTTCAGTTTGATGTGTTTTAAACCTGCTGTAAAATATTCTCGTGCTCATTTGAGGAGATCATTTCTGACTCCCCTCTGCCCCTCTAGTAAGCAGGACTTAGTGAGGGAGCCCTGTAATCATGGGCATTAGAGAAGCAAACACTGGGCAGCTTTTGTCTGGACAGTCCTGCAGGTTTCTCCTTCAGAATAAATTCCAAGATCATAAAGCCATCAGGTGATGTTACCATTGATTCTGCCGTGTGTGGAACACAACCCAGAGCATCATCCGAGTCCTGATTCAGTGGCTTCTGGTGGAATTTAAATGGCTATTTTAGAAAGATAGGAGCTCTAAAAATCTCAGAATCACCCGATTTACTGCTGCTTCCAATCATCTGTTCCATTGATCACTTATTCTCAGGGCTGGAGAACTGAACTTGGGTTTATTTTGTCCTGGCTCCAGTTTGGTTTTTTGTTTTCCCTGCTGTCAAGGTCTTTAGCAAATTGCTTTGACTGGCAGACTATTAAGCTTCTTCTCTCCCCCTTTTTGTGTTGATCTCATTTCCCTGTTGCAGTCTGCTGCCATAACAGGAGCTGCATTTACATCATCCCTGAGAAGCCTTTCTGGGGTCTTTATCATTTTTATTTTTGCAAAGAAAATAAATCAAAGTGAATTCACAGGTGTTGGAGCTGCCTTGCAGTGCTCCACAGCTTGAACTCCTCCTGCAGGACAGCTGAGTTTCCAGCTTTGCAGCAAACATTCTCTGCACCAAGGGGTTTGTGGTACCACAATGGTAGCGTGGGGCAGGTTGGGATTTTTTTTTGCTGTTGTTTAGGCTGCTGGATAATAAACAGTTTGGTTTTTTTTATATATAAAGGAAGAATAAATTGTGAGGTGATTTGAACAGATTGATTTTCTCAGCTCTCCACTGGAGCTCTGAGAGCTCTGAGTGGTTGCACCATGGGGAGCAGGGCAGAGACTGAGCAGCTTTTCCTGGAGCAGTCGAGTGAAAGGTCTGAGAGAGACCTGATATTGGAAAGAAACCCCAATAGATGCAGACCTGGAGATGCCTGTTTGCAGGTTATTGGTGCTTGCCAATAGGAAAGTGCAAACAATCAGGGGTTTAAAATGGCAATCCTGTTGCTGTTTTGTCCTGAGAGCCTCTGAGGAATGGAATGAAATGGCAGAGGTGGAGCCTGTTGGGATGCAGGTGCTGTAATCTGGGAATAAATGGAATAAGCAGCACTTGTTCCAAGAGCCTTTTGCTGCTTCCCTGCAGCCTGCTCTGAGAAGAACACTGTCACAGTATTTCATCCACTCCTGAAGAACTTGTAAAGCCTTTACAGGGCAGGAGGATTGTCATCTGGGTAGTGATGATGGGGAAGCTCCAGCAGATCCTGGAGCTGTTTGCTGAGATCCTCTCAGCAGTTTGGAGCCAGTGCACTGTTGGTGTCTGGTTTGTGCAGTGGTGTTAGGCTGGTGCAAAGACACCAACCCTCATGGGCAAATGGGGAAGAACCAGGTGAAACCCTTGGCCAGCTCCCCTGCTCATCACTCCAGAGCTCAGAGTGTTCCCTGGGCTGGCATTCTCACACCACTTCTGTACCTATTTCTTGCTTCAGTCCCCAGAGATGATGAACCCATCCAGGGACTGCCCTGAGCTGATGCTCTTGAAGCCTTAGACAGCTGAGTGCAGATTCTTTTTCCTGTATCATCTGGCTCCTTTCTGAGTTTGATTTTTCTTTTGAGAGAGACTGCTCTCTACTTGAGTTTTCAACTCTTCCAAGTAAAACTGATGTCATTTTTTTCATCATAGCTGCAAGGCTGAGATCCAGGTACTGGGAATTAGGAGCTAACCTGTGTATCCTGAGCTCCAGGAGCAGTCTGGCACAAGCAGCCAGTTCCTGGGTGGATACTGGATTCTTTAGGAATCCTCAGGATTTTCTAGCTTTGTGCTGGGAAGTTTCAAACTCAAATCATGATTCAAAAACACAGTGAAGGTGTCTTTATCCTGCTGGAGATTAGTGACTCCACACGGGTTTGTGTTCTGACTCAGCCCACAGTCAGCTCAGATGTGTCATCCCGAGGGGCTCAGAACACTCAGACTTGTTCCCATGCCATCTGGCCTGCAGCAAAATCAGCTGTCCTTTCTTCTCTGGGATTTCTGCCTCTTAAGATGACCATAAAGCTAAAAATCTCCCCGGAAAACTTGTACTGAAGCAGTCAGGCTTGTGAAATGTTTCATGTTTAAGAGATTTATTTGCCTGCAAGTGGTTTGGTTTGCAGAACCTCCCAGCAGGGCAGGGCTTAGAGCCCCCAGTGTCAGGATCTGCCCAAACAAGCAGGGACAGCCCCTGTTCCAAAGCACTAAACACTCTGAAGGAAACCCCAGGGAAAAGCACAGGCAGAAAGTAAAATACTGCTGGTGTGTCTGAGAGCAGAATCCCCATGTTTCTAAGGAGGTTTCAGGAGTCATCACTGCTGGGGTATCC
Source organism: Ispidina picta (assembly GCA_033439845.1). Taxonomy (NCBI): domain Eukaryota; kingdom Metazoa; phylum Chordata; class Aves; order Coraciiformes; family Alcedinidae; genus Ispidina; species Ispidina picta. The sequence continues at coordinate 30,724 of JAABNV010012291.1, forward strand.
ATCCATCCACCCATCCACCCATCTCATTGCTGCCAGGGTGTGGATTGTGCTATTAGGAGCTTGGAAGCAGCATTTCAAGTTACAAATCCCAAGTGAGGAGCAAGTTGACAGTCCCCAGGAGGGTGTTTATTCTTCTCCTGGCTGAAAAATGACCTTTCTTTCAGCAGGCAGCAACCAGAGCTTGGGCAGTTTCTTTGTTCCCACCAAGAGCAGCATTCATCAGCATCACTGAAATGAGTGTTAGTCTTAAAGAGTATCTTGTTTTACTTTGCCTTTTAAGTTAGCATAAAATTATTGAAAACTACACTTGTAAGATACTTTTTTTTTTTCCACAGATAAATCTTTTACATCCAGTTGGAAATAATAAGAACTATTCCATGGAGCCCTTGGTAACAGCTCCTGCTAGGCCCCCAGATCAGTCAAGCAAAGAGTACACTGTAGTAAGGTCACAGTGCTGCAGATTACTGGGTTCTCATCCTTGCTTACTCCTCACTGTGGGCCAGGAGAGTTTCACTTCATTAAATGTGAGAAGTTGCAAGTGGTTGTAAATCACACCTAGCATCTGAATCAGGAAACAGGGCACGTGAGAGGTTGCACCAGGTGGGGATGTGCTGCTCCCCTCTCCTGCACCTCTCTGCTGCCAGCTCCTTTGCTCTGACATGGGCTGGATTTCAGAGCAGCCCAGACTCAGGGCATAAGGGTCAGGGTCTCTTGCCTGGCACAGCAGCCTCTGGAACATCACTTCTACCTCCCTGTGTTCTGGGACCCTTACACAGAGAGCTGCTCTGAGCACTCATCTGCCATCCACCCAGTTCTGCCCTGCATAGGTGGAGGCTTTTCCAGAGCAGTAAATGTGACAAGGAAATGCCTTGGGGTTGATTACCTTGGCAGAGCAGCAGATCCTCAACCTCAAATGCCCTCAGCTCTGCCTGTCAAGGGGCTGGGCTTTTGTCACTTGAGCTCACATCAGTGTCTCCCCCTCGTTGCTGGGGTGTCTGTGGTGCTCTCTGCATTGCTCTCCCCTCCTGAGCAGAGCCTTGCCCAGTGGTAGCAGCAGAGGGGAGCTGCAGCCCTGGAGCCCTTGGGGATTGGCAGCAGCTCAGGTGGAGAGAAGCCCAGGAGTTCATGTCCCATGAGTGTCCCCAGATCTATTGCTGTCCCCAGGCAGAGACCTCGCCCTTCTGTGTGCCTTTGTCTTTGCCTTTTTTATCCTTTCTGCATTTGCTTTTGCAGCTTTTGGGGTAAGGGAAAACTTCCAGGTCCACACAGCCCTTACCCAGGGTCAAACCTCAGTAAATCCAGGCTCCTGATTGCTGCCAGAGCAGCAGCAGCTGCTGAAATCCCCAGGTGCCAAAGCTCTTGAGTTCCCATTATCCTGAATAAGACTGGAGAGGGCCCAGCAGAGGGGAGATGATGGAGGGGCCGAGGGGAGATGGAGGGGCTGAGGGGAGATGATGGAGGGGCCGAGGGGAGATGGAGGGGCTGAGGGGAGATGGAGGGGCTGTGCTTTTCCCTCTCTGCTGTTGGGAAGAGGAGATTTGACTCCCTGGTAGTCTCTCAAGTGCCAGAAGGCTGGGATGCTGAAGCAGCAGCAGTGCTGCTCCTTGGCAGGAGGGCTTTCCCCTTCCGTTGTGCTTGGGAAGCTTGGTCTGGTGCAGCCTTCAGAATGAAATCCCAGGCCCATGGCTGCTGCTGCTGCTGCTTTCCACTTGTGACTATTTCTGGCTGGTCCGTAGGACTTGAGAGGCCTGCACTGAAGGGCAGCCCCAGCAGAAAGGCACCTGACTGCTGCTCTGCAGCTGACAGTGCTGCAGCCCTGACCTCTGAGGCACACCTTGTGAGCTTTGCCTTGGAGCTTGATTACAGTGCTTTGTGTTCATACAGCCAGTGAAGGCTGCTCTTTGTTAATGACTCAAGTGAAAATCAGCTGGAGTTTCCTTGCAGCAGCCAAAGGCACAGCAAACCTCTCCATTCCCCATCAGCATTTACTGTGCTGCCTTCTCTTACCATGGTGCCTGGATCACACCCTGCAAATGGACTGGGAGGCTGGACACTCAGGTTTAATATCTGAATAAAACAGGTCCGTGGGGAAATGTAAAGCCACTAGTACCTTCTGACTGAAAACTTACAGAGCTTCCCAAAGCAAGTCTGTGCTTTATCTATCCACACTCAGCATTTCCAAGTAGTCCTGGCATCGTGTGCTGTGGATGGAACACCAGCAGGGTTTTTCTGGAGACGAGGGGTGGATTTTTCATCTGAAATGATCCAGTTTCCCCATTCAGCTTCTCCTCTGCCTCGTGTCTGTTTCCACTGCTGTCCTACTGCTGTGCTGCCTGTTCAGGAGTGGTATGGACTCATCCCTTGACTGCCTAAGGAACTGAACCTTCTCTTTGAGCTAAAACTAAAGAAAATATGAGTATATTTTGTTGGGAGTGTTCTTTAAGTCCCTGGTTGTTGTTGTAATGATCAGTGTTATTTTGGCTGGCTATTGTAAATATTGTCCCCATTCGGTAGCAAACGCAGGGAAGATGAGAGAAACCTGCTGCTGCTAGCAATCCAAACTTTGATTTTGGCTCATAAATCATGTGTGGCTGGAACAGAGAAAGCAGGTAATAGGATTCATCAAGTTTTGCTGACTTTAATAATAAAAGCTGCCACCCCAAAGAAATAAAATACATTCAGTATGCAAAGGGAATAAAAATATGAACTCATCTTGGCTAATGGCTCTGAGAAGTAATGTAAAGATGTGCATAGATTATTTTGAACCTTAAAAAAAAAGAGAGATGCTTCCAATTTGCATAAAATGTTAATGGTAATCTTAGGGGCAAGAGATTTACTCTGAAACACAGGGACCATTACAGGGAATTGTTGGAGTCTTTTGTCCTTGAGTGTTTTCTTTGGAGTTCCTTTAACCATGCCTGACAGTTCCTCCCCACATGGCTCTGCTGAGCTCAGCTGGTGTGTCCATCCTGCCTTCTGGGGGGACTCCTGCCCTGAGGTGGGAAAGAAGAGAGTGGGCAGAAGGGGATTTGGAGAAGTACATGGGAGAACAGGGAGACTAAACCATTTTCCAGCAGTGTGGTGAGCACAGAACCAGCTTCTTCCTCTTCAGTTTCTCCTCCTTGCTTCCCATAGAAACAGTTTGCCCTGAAATCATGGAATGCTGGGCATGGCTGGGTGAAGGGAGCTGCAGAGTCACCCAGCCCACCCTGCTGAGAGCAGGGACATCTCAGCCAGAGCAGGGTGCTCAGAGCCTCCTCAAGCCCACCTGGGGTGTCTCCAGGGATGGGGCCACAACCACGTCCCTGGGCACCCTGTGCCAGTGGCCACCCCTCTGCTGGGAAAGAGCCTTCCTCAGTTCTGATCTCCATCCACTCCTGGCTCATTTCAACCATTGTCCCTTGGCCTGTCACTGCAGCCTTTGCAAACAGCCCCTCTGCAGGCTGTGGAGCAGCTCCCTGCAGGCACTGCTGGGTTCTCCCCAGCAGCAGGCTGGATGGGAAGGATTCTGCTGCTCTGGGATTTCACCCCCTGCTTCCCTGAGCTCATCTGGGCTCCCCAGGCAGACCCAGTTCAGGTGCAGAACTGGCTCCCCAGCAGCTCTGGGGCTGGTTGAGGCTTGCAGGCAGCCTGGTCCCTTCCCCAGCAGCCCCTCCTCACACCTGAGCAGCTCCAGCTTCCCTTGGCTTGGCCTCCTCTCTGCTGCCTGCACCCGAGGGCTTTGCTGAGCTCTGTCTGTTAATTACCCCTTGTCTGGGCTGGCCATCCAGGCCTTGTTATTAGTGTTATTAATGCTTTTACAGGCATTTACCAGAGCAGGTTCCTCCCTCCTCCTCCTGCAAACAAACCCATTTTTATCAACACAGCTAACATGATTGCAGCTCTGCTGTTATGTTTTATTTATTTCCATATAGGTTTGATTCTATTGCAGTTTCTCATTTTTGCCTGTTGTATTATTCATGATTTATACAATATTGGAGCTGGTGTAGGACACCCTCATTTTATTAGCTGGGCCATAATTTTGGGGGGTATATAAAAATAAAACACAGGAGGCTCTTTTTTCTCCTTCCATGTTTTCTTTTGTGTGCTGTTTGCAGGAAAACAATAGCAATAATATTTGGTTAAAACAATTACCAGCCTTACTTTTAACACCTCAATGACCAAAATAGCCCTGCTGTGCCCCTGGGGCTGCATGGCAGGGGCAGTAAGTGAACTGGCACAAATACTTGGATGTTACCAAGAGAGTGGTTGGTAATGGACAGCTGGGAGTGGGGGCTGACTTTGGGGGATTTTCTCTTTTGCAATTAATTGGGCTTTTATTTTCTGCAGGGTTTTCTTTGAGTTGATATTTACCTTTTTTATGACCAATGTGCAGCTGTTCTCTGAGCACGTGTAGAAGAATTGGTTTAATATTCCACTTTCTGACTTGATCTTTTCACTGTGTGGCACTTGTGCAGCTGATGTGTGTTCCAGCTGCTGCAGCCCTGGGTCAACACCCTGCAGCTGGTGATTTTTCTGTTCTCCCAGGCACTGTGAAAGACACTGGGCAGAGGCAGATGTGAACTCCCTCCCTGGCAGCTCCCACCTCAGAGATGTAGGTCACAGAACAGGTTATCCTTCTATTACTGGTGAATATTTTACATCTAAATGGGCTTCTCCTGTGCCAGGGTGGGAAGAGTCCCCCCTCCAGCCAGTATAAAACTTGATGGTATTACTGACTTGAGCACATCTCAGCCAGACCTTGGTGTTACTCATTTTATGACTCCCTTCTTCTACCTCCCCTCTTTATTCTGCTCTTTTGTTAATTCTCATTTTATTAGACCTGCTGCTGCTCCAAGCTTTTTACTGTGTTAGTGCAAACTTCTTTCTATGAGCACAATGCCATAAATTATCTGCTGGCTGTTCCCACCTTGAATGGCAAGGTAATAAATACAGGGAAATTCAAAGAAGTTAAACTCAGATCTGTTTGCCCTCTGCCTCCCGAGTCAACTTCTGTCCTTCAGCAACTGTGCTAGACCATGAAGAAAGGAGATTAAAATGTCACCCAGCATCTTAACACCTGCTGGGAGTTGATGTCATTCCAAAGAGAACACTCGTGTGGCTGGGTGGTAGAAAGGGGGTGCCCTGGAAGCACAGTGCTGGGGAAGATACCTGGCCAGGGTTGGCACTGATAATGAAGTTTCCCTGCAGACTGGAATCACTTTGCTGGCTTAGGAGGTTTGTTCCCATCCTCTCCCAGGGAGAGGTGCTGCTGGCAGCACAGGCTTGGTAAAATTCTAACCATTGCAAAGACTGAACAAGCGAGACAAAAATACTCTCTAAATCCAGCCAGGGAAAAACCAAAGTGTGAGGAGATTATCTTTGAGTTAAATCCAATCAGCTCCCTGCAATCATCAGAGCTGGCCTGATAGCTGCTGGCTCTGCTGGCCAGCTCTGTGCTGGGGCTGGGTGTGTGGGAACAGAGAGTGCTCAGTTCCACTCTGTGCTCTGAGGGTCACCTGTGAGCTCTGGGGAGCTGAGATCCAGCCCAGGGGGCTCAGGGCTGCTGGAAACAGTGCAGGGGCTCGTGGACTGCATCACTTGCCCAGCGTGGCACTGGGGGTTGCCATCATCATTACTGGGCTTGCTGTCAGGGCTGCTGCCACAGATAAATCAGTCTGGGTCTGAAGAGTTGGAGGTCAGGTGAACCAAGGGATTGGGGTTTCTGTGTGTGCTGTGTCTGCAAAATGCAGCTCCAAGCCCTGAGCCACCCTGCCCAAGCTGCAGCCTCCCCCAGGAGCTCTGGCAGGGCTTTGGGGCAGAGCAGGTTTAGGCTACTGGCCATAAAGAGCCAACAGAAGCTGTCTGGGGAGCACTTGAGGAGAGGGCTTTGAATAAAAGTGTCTGGATTCAGGCTGGGCTGGTCCTACACCAGTGTAACTCCCAGCAGCTGGATGGGGGATCCAGTCCCTCCAGTGTCATCTGCTCCTCTGCATCATTAATAACAAATTAATAAATGTTAATAGCCACTGCTGAAATAGCTGTAGGGAGAATGGTGCAGGAAACAGGATCTTTCTCTGCTGGAAGATGCAAGTGTCAGCAGAAAGCACTCTGGGACAGCACGTGGCTCTATCTTTACAGCAGCACAAACACATTCCCCTCCAGGGGTGGTCATCCCTGGGCAGCAGGGAGATGGCAGGACACAGAAGAACGAAGGTGGTGAAGGAAATGTTCTCAAACAACTGGCAGCTGCAGCAACAGGAGTGTTGATGAATTAATTCAGTAAAATCATCATTCACATTGCAAGTGTCCCAGCCTTAACATATTTGGATCACTGGGCATGTAAAGGAGCTGCTGGTGCCTCAGCTCTGGTTCAGATTGCACTGATCATTTGGCCATTCACTTCAGTAAACATAAGAATGTGAAGAGAAAAGGAAAAAAGATATCTAATTTCTCTATTATTTAGCTTTGTTTTAAATGAAACCCTTGGGAAGATGTATATCATTTTAATTTTAGTTCCAGAGGCTTTTATGTAAATGAACTGCACTGGAGAATTGACAAGAACATTTATTCAATTTAGAACAGCCATGATTATAAGCTTTACATTAATATAACAACAGTTCAACAGTGCCTGATAGATGGGACACAACCATGTCATTATCAAAAGTGAGCCACTTTCTTGAACCCTAATTAGTTCTATAAGCAGATGTAGTTCTGCTGGAGCTAATTGCTGTTCTGCAGCTGGCAGGGAGGTGAGCCCTGGACTCCAGCTCAGGTGCTGAGCACAGAGGGTTGCACACCCCAGGACTGTGCTGTTCCCATGTAATCAGCTGGACACCCCAGTGGCTGTGCTGAGCAGAGCAGCACTCTGCACATGGGACTCACTCTGCTGCAGAGTCCTTTGGAAGCACCCAGCTCGGGTGTGTCAGGGGCACAGTGAGACACACTGACACTGGCAGTGTTTGACACCCCCCCAGCAGAGAGAAAACCAAGGAAAGTGGGAGCTGGACTGAAGCTGTGATTCTTCTTCCCTTGCATCTGAGTTCAGTGCAGCTGCATGTGAGTCTGGCTGTGCCCCTGCCCACCCTGCTGCCCTGCAGGGAGCTCTGCTGGGGCTGCCTCATCACACAACTTCCATCCCTTTATGGCAGCTCGTTAGCTTGGGTAGTTCTTCAGCCACAGAACCCAGCTTGCTCTCAGACATCAATTTTCATCCCGAATCATTATTTAATGAAGCTAAAAATGAAGGTTGGGAAGAACTTGTTTCAATTATCATTCATAAAAAGGCAGGAGAATGACCCGGGTCTTAACAGCCCTGCAGTGGCAGGACTCATGTGCTGCTGTTTGGTCCTGGGAGGCCTCTGAAGCACAGGAGCAGGGAACTGACCTTGTGTGCAGTTAGGTAAGGTCTGTTTATTTTTGTCCCTGCGCCACAAATTGTATTTTGGGGGGTTTATTGCCTATATCCTTTCTAGAAATTCTTTTTCTCATTAGAGTAAACCAATTACCAAGTGCCAGTGCTTTGTTCCAACTGAACCTGAGCAATTGTCCCCGTGCTAATTGCTTCAGGGCATCCCCAGTGATCTCTCAGGACCAGAGCTGGGCAGCACTAATGCATTTAGTGGGAGATGATTGAATTGAGGCAGCATTTGGCCCGATGCAGCTCCTCACCAATGTGTTGTGGCTGTGACAGTCCTGGTGGGTGAATTGCAGACCCGTTCTGGGGCTGCTAGAGCCTCTGAATAGAAAGCAGGGCCCTTGTCAGAGCCATTAGCTCCTTTGCTAAGCAAGGGGCTGTCACTTCATCCAGCTCTGCACAGAGCCCAGGCTCCAGCATCCAGCCCAGGCACCTTCTCTCTCATCACTCCTCCTGGAGCCTGGGCTGGGGGTGTTTAGTTAATGCTGAAATCATACACTGATTTATGCAAATATATTGCCACACCTTGTAATTGCTGAAAGGCTTAACATGAAATCCTGAGTTGAGAAGAAAACAGAATGTGGCATTTAGAACATTTTTATCTGAGTGCTAAAGCATCTCTGAACTCAGAAGCAGCGTGTTTGTCTGGGTGAAGAAAACAGAGACAAATTAAACCCAGAGTGGAGCTAAAAACCAAGCAGGAGTCAGGCCCAGTGTTTATCTGGAAACAGAGCAATCTGATCAGTCCCTTTCTGCTTCAGTTAAATTCATTTGGGTAATTTTCAGCCTGTTCTGATGCAAAACACCAGTGGTTATTTGAAGTATGCAGATGCTTGTGGCAATCCAGCTTCTTCTGGAGAAATGGAAGTGAAATAAATGTCCCATCAAATGCAGCTTGCCTGAGAAATCCATTCGGTCTGTTACCAAGTGTCCGGTAAATTCCAGCTGCCAGCACCCACACCAGAGCTGTTCCTGTGCTAGTGCAGTGAGAACAGCAACTGATGCTGACTGAGCTTCATTTAACAGGGAGATCTGGAGTTAGTTTAGCATTTGACCATCATTAACTGACACAATTATCAGCCTGTGTTATTATCAAAATTAGCCTTGCCTCAACTAATTTTGCTCAGCACTTTAAGGATTTGCCTTTTGATTTTAAAGGGCTTGTCCTTTTTCCCAGGTGAATGCAATTTCTATTTCCCCTTGACCTTTCTATTCCAGGGAGTGCTGTTATTTTTTGCTCTATGAGTCCTCTTCCCTCTCTGCCTGTGAACTCTCTTCACTGTCTGCTGGCTACGGGTGCAAATGGTGGCCTGAAACCCCAACAGACACCCAAGAAGCAGAAGGGGCAGATCCTCAGTGTGGGCTTGGCCCTGCCAGGGTGCTCAGCTGCCAGTCCAGCCCCAGAGGTGTTGAGAGGTGCTGGTGAGGGCACTGGGCTCTGCTGCTGGCATCTCTCCAGAGCATCCCTGCTGACCTCCCAGCTTCCAGCTGGGCTTTTAGAAGTGCATGGCAGAAATGATTGAAGAAAGGAGCCAAATAAGTGATGTTCTCCTAATATTGCCAGGTTCATCTCATGGACAGAGCCAGTGCATCTTGAAGAGCAACAGTCCCCTCAAGGTTCTTCAAGTCACCAGGAGAAAGAAAAATAGAAGCACAAACCTGATTTCATATTCTCCTGATGCACTCCCTGTTTCTCTTTTAATTTTCCTTAGAAAGCTGCTGGGGTGAGATTGCCCAAGTCATTCTTCTGAACAGGCTGTGCCAGATTATCAGTCTTGCACATGGAGAATTCCCCCAGATTGCTCCTTCTCTTTGCTTTCCAATAAATATTTGTATTTAACGCTGCACTGGTAGTAACCTTACCACAGACTCTCACTTCTCCTGTGGCCTCAAGCCAAGAAATCTCCACGAGCCTCAGCCACTGATACCTGTAGGGAAGGGGGAACCTCAGTGGCTGAGCTTCTCAGAGGTGATAAATGCAACTGCCACAGCCCAGGCTCAGAGATGCCAGACTCACTGCATTGCATTCACTACCCAGGGAGCATGAGCCCCTTTCCCTGCCCAGGGCCATGGCAGGCTGCAAGCAGAGAGCAGCACTGCTCCTCGGGGCTGCTTCTCACTGCAGCTTCTGAAGGGTTAGCTGTAACAGTGGAAAGTGTGCCCAAGGTAGACGTCAAGTGAGGCTGAGCAGCATTTCCAGAGCTGGTTGCTGTGGCTCGGGAGGGAGGTGTCTTCACACTGCTCTTCAGATGATTATCCAAACGAGGACAACTAAGGAACATTTTGTTTCTGTTATTTTTGAGCAGGCTCAGAGTTGTATCTTGAGTGGAACTGACTCAGCAAAGCTGCACACTCCTTCAGTCCTGGGGAGAGAGCAGAGGCACAAATGCAGAGACTCCTGTGTCTGCTTCTCTTCTTCCCTCCTTATCTGCACCCCCTTTTAGGAGGAATCTTATCCTCTACACACCCACACCAAGAGCTTGTCTTGCAGCTTGAGTACCTGAGTACCAAGGTGTCTTTTAAATGCCATTAGTCATCTACATGAGCTACTGGAGTGAAGGGCTGATGTGGCAGCCCCTTCTGCTGTGGGCACAGTGAGATTCGTGATGGTGCCTGGAAAAAACCCTGCAGCAGCTTCCACCTCCAGTTGTTAGAGAGCCACAGGACTGTAGTGATGTTCCCACCCCTCCTCTCTCCCAGCTTCATCTCTTGCTAAGCCTCTCTGGTGGCAGCAGCTCCATCCCCACTGCAGGGACCCCATGTGGAGCCTTGCAGTGGTCTCTGGAGCAGCTGAGATGCCTCCTGAGCATGCCCAGCCAGAATGGGAGCTGGAGCAATAATCACTTCTGTTATTGGTGGCTGTGCAGCTGTTCAGCCAGATGTGCTTGTGCCAGATACCTGCCCAGATCTGTCAGGAACTGGGGGTTTCTGAGCACACCAGTGTCTGCAGAGCTGGCTGTTTGCTCCCTGCAGAATCTTGATGGGGCACAAACAGAATGCAGCCCTGGATGCATTTGGAGCCCTTGGGATGGTAATGTTCTGGGGTTATTCCTGTTAATTCATGGCTGGACAAGTTAGTCTCCTGAGCCTGCTGTAGAGCAGTTTGTTCTTTCAGCGTGCACAGAGTAGAGCTAATTGTGGAATATGAGCAGAGTCAGCCCCAGCTGAGTAAGGGGCTGATTCCATCCTGTTTCTCAGCACGTGCCAATGAATTTCTCTCTGTTGCATTTGTCTGGGCCTCCACGTTTTGTGCTAGAAGCAGAATCCAGCCTTAAGAGCCCAGGATTTATAATCCTGGTGAGTTGTTCTCTCACTCCGTGCTGTGTGAGCTCTAGCAGCTTTTCTGCACAAAATAACGAGGTTTGCCCTTTGCTTTTCTCATTCCAAACCAGCCTGGGGCAGCAGTTCACCTTCTGGCACAGCAGCTTTCAGAAAGCCTCCAAGAACAGAGCCACAGAGCCACAAATTACAGCACAGTGAGGCAGTGATCTGGGGGCTGCTCCAGGGCAAGACGTGGATATTCTGGCAAACTTGCTGGGCCCCTGTGCTGAGGGTGAGCCCAGTTGGTCTGTCTGTCTGTCTGTCTGTCCTGCCACGAGACTCTGGCACCCTTTTGTACCTAAGCTGGCTGCTTTTGTCAGGGTTGGGCACCAGTGGCAGTGAAGATTGGCTGGGTGGGTTTCGAGGGCTCTGTGTGGACTTACAGGGTTTGCTGAGGTCTGAGTCAAAATAAACTCCCTGGTTTTGGCGGAGAAACTCTTGATTTCCATGTGGTAGCCAGGAGCCAGCTCTCCTCACTGCCCTGCAAGGGCTCCACGTGTGGCAGAGGTGAGCTGGCAGAGGTGAGCTGGGCAGAGATGAGCTAGGTGAGCTGGGTGAGCTAGGTGAGCAGGCAGAGGTGAGCTGGCAGGAGTGAGCTGGCAGAGGTGAGCAAGCAGAGATGAGCTAGATGAGCTGGCAGAGGTGAGCTGGGTGAGCTGGCAGAGGTGAGCAGAGGTGAGCAAGCAAAGGTGAGCTGGCAGAGCTACAGAGCTGTTCCTCAGGCTACAGTGGCTGAGTGTGGTTATTTTGTCAGAGCCCTGAGGGGCTCAGGGACTCAGAAAGGAGGGATTGCTGAAAGGGAATGGAAAGACTTATCTCCTTAAGGCTGGCACTGTGTGCAGCAGTGAGCAGGGATGTGAGGCTGGTCAAATTAACACCAGCATCACTGACAATCACACACTGTCAAAATAACTTAAAAATAGAAGCACAAAAATAGCCCAAACTCGCTTTTCCTTTCAGTGTTGTCACTAAGGACCATCCTCTTCAGAAAAAGCCATGTACTAATGACCATTTGTGATGGGAAACTGAGAGGCAGGGTTATTTTCTGCAGGAAAAACATAATACACTTGAAAGTGAGGATTGATGTTGTGGTAATTGAGTCCAGCATTACAGTGCTCAGGCACAGCTACTGCCTGTGCTAACAAATGTCTCTCTGCAGCCACAATATATGAATATGGCTGTGAATAAATAGTCATTGTTTGTGTCAAAGCAGAGAACTCAGCTGGCCTTAAATAACACTTTTCTTTTTCCCAGACAGGATTAGGGAATTGGATTCTGGTGAGCAGAGGTGATAAAAAACAAACAAGGGGTCTGATTCTCCTGCTCCCTGCCTTTGAAACTCACTGCAGAGCTGCCCCTTCCAGGAGGCTCTGGATTGTTCCTGCCAAAGCAATCTGGGTTCAGGTGCCCCAGATGAACAAATTCCTGTTCAGATTCCTCAGGCAGAGATGAGAAATCCTGACAACATCCCCAACCAAGTTATATCAGGTGAACATTTCTTGTGACTCTGAAATCAGAAACTTCCCTTCAGCTCTCTTACCCTGGAGTGAGGGAAGGGCAGTGCATGGTTTGGGAAGAACTGTTTGGAGTTTGATCTTGTTTGGAGCCTTTTGAAGCAGAGGGCAGTAGGTTTTGCTCACAACAGAGAAATTCTCTGTTTCCTAGATGTCTGTTATGGCCTTTCCCCATCCTCCTACTGGCAAATGTGGCCTCTTCAGGGTGAGCTGCAGCCTGTGTTCCTCTTGGGGTCAGAGCTGGGCTGGGAACTGTGGTAGTTGTGGAAGGCCCAGGTGGAGGAATTTACAATTCTAGACAGCACAAAGACCTTGAGAACAACTCAAAAATCAAAATGCAGGTTGACTTTTCCAGTGCATCTCCAGCCAGGGAAAATAGGATGCAATTAAGTTCTTCCAACAGGACTTCAGTACCTCTAATGATAAGGTTTAAAAGAGCAGCTTAATGAAATGTCACAAGGACACTGGCTGTAACAATTCCCTGCCTCCTGCCTGCTAAGCAGAGCTTTACCTGATGGAGGAGAAATTACAGGGGGGATATGATAAGTGAGTGTCAGCTGCTTTAGCCCTGCTCTGAGCCCACTGAAATCAATGGTGTTGCACTACAGATAAATTGGGCTGTAGAATTTTAAACAGGAGCAACCACAAAAGCAAAACCTTGGAAAAATAACCAGGCTTCTTAAAGAGGAATTTTCCATGACACTATTATTTAATTCCCTGGAGCTCTCAGACACACAAGTGCAGGGGAAGCCAAGCAGTTTGTTCCCAGCTCTCCCAACGCTGGGGGCTGGCACCTGTTCCTGTTCTGCTCAGAGCTGCCCCTCTGTTCTCTGGCATGTTTGCCAGTCTCTGGGACTGAACTCACAGCTACCTGGCAGGAGATTTCAGAGGCACTGGGTTCCCAGACAGCTGCTCTTGCCTTCCTGGGGCAGCAAACAGCAGAATATTCCTCTTTCAAAAGGTGGTTTATATTTTATGAAGCTTCCTGGAGTGAGTGCTCCGTGCTTTTGTTTGTGTGCCTTGCCCTGTTGTTCTCTCAAAAGGATCATTTGATTTTGAAGACAGGACTGTAACTCAGGATATTCAGAGTCACCTTCCAGCTGTGCTCACAAAACGCTCTGGACCCAGGGCTGCTGCTGTCTTTCTGCTGTAGCAGTGATGGAATAGTGCAGATCTGTGTTAAAACTGCAGCAAGAGGCTGTTGTGGTTGAGCACTGGAAGCACTTGGTGGAGTTGGGGCTGCTAAGGCTCTGGGGGGGACGGGCTGCAGAGCTTGTGTCATTTCCATCATTACACCTCGTTAAGAACAAATTGCTGTCTCAGCAGGGACGTGGGCAGAGCTGTCCTGAGAAATACAGCCCAAAAATGGTATTTTCAACTCCCATCCCTGTTTCTGTATCAGCCTGATCCAAAGGTGCCAGTGTGAGGAATGCTGGGGGCTTGAAAGGGAGGTTTTGAAAGGAATCACAGGATGGGGGAGCTGGGAGGGAGCTCTGGGGATCAGAGTGCAACCCCCTGGCAGAGCAGGGGCACCCAGGGCAGCCCACACAGGAACAGATCCAGGTGGGGCTGGAAAG
>JAABNV010012291.1:69891-115500 GCA_033439845.1 Ispidina picta
GGGGGGGGTCCCACTGCCTGGGGAGGATCCCCCTGCCGGGGGGGGGGCCCCCTGCCTGGGGGGGGATCCCACTGCCTGGGGAGGGATCCCACTGCCAGTGCTGCTGGACACAACAGCAGCTTAGGAGCTGGGGTTTGCTCAGTTACATGGAGGGTGAAACTTTAGAGGGACTCCTCTGGAGTCAAACTTTGCTGTAGGCCAAGGAGCAGGGGGGGTGGGACTGCCCTCACTCCACCCTGCACAGTCTGTGGCCTCCTTTTGCCTTTTTATCAGTGAGGATAAAGAGTGACCTGAATCATTTATGCAGAGCTGGTACCTGTGTTCTGGAAGCAGAAAGGGTTTGTCTGTCTGAGCAGCTCATCCAGATGGTACCTGCTTTAGAGGGAAACTCTCCTGACACTCACGGGTTTATTGTACAGAAGTCAGGCTGTCTGGGCATCAGTGGTCTAAAGCTGGAAACTGCATCTTCTCTCCAGTCTTCCAGATGCACGAGGAAGGCTTTTGTAACCAGTCTGCTTGAGACACCCTGAGATCATCCAAAGATTCTCTGAGAATCCCAGGAGATCCCTCTGGATTTCTCAGAGCAAATCATCTCTTTGTGTTGCCATCCTACGAGTAGAAAAACATCCTAATATTGCACATTAACTCTGCCTCTGGTTGAGTGGCTGGCTGTGCAGTGCAGCAGAGGTTGCCAAGGCCTGTAACTGCAGGGAAGTTAGCAGGGGAAGAAGTTTCCTTATAATGAAGTTTGGGGAAGTTTTGTGTTAACAAAGACCTGCTATGAACTGTCTGCTTGAGTCAGTTCATTTATCACAACTGGGAGTGTGGCCTCAGTCTGCAAAGACTGTCAGGATCTGCTTGTCTAATGGTGCATAAAGGCTTCCCCAGCTTGATATTAAACAATCAAATCTACATGAAAGATGTATTTAAGTGCTTTAAAAAGCAGAACTGAGTGTTATATATTTATTATCCTCTCTCTAGCTGTTCTTTATTGGAGTGACAAGTCTTTATAGTTTGTGATCCAGTGACTCTGACATGATCATCAGGACATTCTCACCAGCCTTTTTGTATTAGAACTGAAGTGAAAAAAAATAATAATTCAAGCTTCAGTCAAGCGTTTTCTGCAGAGTGTTTCAGCTGCCATTTCAAATGTACAAACATTCCCGAGCAAGGGAGTTGCTTTTCTTCTCCCTTCCTTTTATTCCTTTGTGCTAACTTTCCCTAACAGTACCTTTGACAGCTGAACATGGTTTCTGACTTGTGATCAAAACAGCCAGGGAGCTCAGGCAGTTCCTCCCCTTTTCCCTCCCCACATCTCCCTTCCCATTGCAAACTGCCCTGTAGAGACCAGACCTCCTGCCCCTGCTGCAAGACACCACTTCTCAGACAAGTAATTATTTCTGCTGTGATCTGTTAAACCTTTGGTACCCCAGTAACACGTGTATCTGAGGCAGGGGCAGGGCTGAAACTGAAGTGTATGGGAAATCTATAAGCTCAAATGGCAATGCAAGGAGGAAGGAGTGTAAGTGGTGTGTGATGGAAGCACCTTGTGAGCTGCTGCTGACCTTTTGGAGGCTGCAGCAGTGACTGTCACGTGCTGCAGGGCTGCTGAGATTCTCAACAGCAGTGTCCTGGCTCTCAGAGCACTCTCATCATCCTCTGGAGGCTACAGCTCAGTGTTGGTATTGGCCACTTCCAGAAAGTCCACCCAAAGATGCCTGTGTGGCTAGTTGTGTGGCACCACAGTCCCGTGTGCTGCATCACCTCCCTTCCTAACGTGCATTTCAGCATCCTTCTTCTCTCTGAACTCGGGCATGTGGAGCTGGGGAAGCTGGATTTCCCAGGGCTCCTGCTCCCTGCAGCCAGTGGGTTTGACAGTAAACAGGGAATTCTTTTTACAGCTCTGCTCTCAGGACTCTTCCCTAAACTCCCTCTGACATTGCTCGAGGGTGAGCTGAGGCAGATGAAGTCATGACAAGTGCTCTCATTGGCAGTGTGATGCAATCTCAATGCCACTGAGGGCTGAGCATCCTCTTGGTGCAGTGAAATGTCCCATCATCTCTGGATGGAAGGAGCAAGGTCAGTAGTGTTTGTGATACACTGGAGTGGAATCCAGCTTGGGTCAATCCAGGCCTTTTCTTTAGCCACGTGTCCCCTGTGTGTGTAAATACCTCGTGCCCTGCCCCTCCAGAGGCTCCTAGGAGCAGCAGCTGTGGAGACTTGTGCTGTGTGAGGCAGCACAACGGTATTGAGGGGAAATAATGATAATAAAGTAGTACTAGGATGGTAAAATAACTTCAGGAAATTTGGAGAAGTAAATAATGTCACTAAAAAGCCTTTGCAGCAACAAACAGCAGTGCTGGGGGGTGTTAATTGTGCAGCAACCACCAAATCCAGAGCAGTGTAGAAACTTCATCCTGGGGCTGTGCTGAGGGGGTGGGATGGAGCTGGAACCTGTGGAAAGGCTCTCAGCTGAGTAACCAGTGAAGTCCCTTCCCCACAGCCCTCCCCAGAGGGTGGGATGGAGCTGGAACCTGTGGAAAGGCTCTCAGCTGAGTAACCAGTGAAGTCCCTTCCCCACAGCCCTCCCCAGCACAGCCCAGGTTTCCCCAGCCTTCTGTCACCAGGCACATGCAGCTTGCAAATACTACCTGTGTATTTTACACTCGGCTTCAGAAGCTGTTTGCTGTCAGACAGACTCCTTCCAAATCTTTTATTCATGTGTCACTTGACTGTTCATTTGCTAAGGCTTTACAAATGCTTCATCAATTATTAACAGTCCTGATACCTACTTGGGCTTTTGTCATTATCGTGGGGTTTGTGTCTTTTTTTTTTTTTAAGGAGGTGCTGGGGGGGGTGGAAGAACAGAACACTACAAATTTAAGAAAACAGAGTCTAAAATGGGAATTAAATAATTTACATCTACTTACTGCATTATTCCAGCCAACTTAATTTGTAAAGGAAAGCAGTTACAGTGGAGACAATTGAATTAGGTGTTTCCAGTTGCTTGCGAGGCATTCAGAACACCTGCCCTCTGTGCTGATGCAGCCAGGGAGCCAGGATCAGCTTCTGTGCTCTGAAAAACAGAATAGACAGGGCTGCTTGGAGGGAAACCAGAACTTACTTAACCCTGTCCAGCAACCTGAAATGATTGCTTTGCAAAAGGCTTGGTCCAAAGAGTGAAGATTTTAGCAGTAAGGGTGCCAGGGGGGTGTGTTCTGGCCTCAGATGGTGTGAATTTCCACGCCTACAAGAGGAGAGGTGTCAGGCAGCACCTTGCTTCACACTGGTGTGCTTGAGAAACTTCTGTTGCTCTTCCATTGGTGCAGTGGCATTGATGGAATCAGTGGCAAAATTAAGACTTCAGTCAATGCTGGCATATTTATGAGCCTAGTCCTGCATTCTCCCCAGATGAACAGGCAAGAATTAAGCACCTTTTTCCCTGCTTTTGTTTTCTAGAAGGCAACAAAATATCAAACACTTCCATTTTTCTTTTCTTTAGTGGTTTATTAATACGTTTATAAACTATTTAATAACCTCTGTATCCAAAAGGAGGAGAGAAGTGTTTCTTCCTCCTTCAAAAGACTGAACTCAAAAGGAAAATTTTACAAAACTGACTGCAAACTTGTGCTGCAGGAACAGCAGCCTTTGCACAAAGCCCTTCCACGCTGGGCTGTTCTCAGCCCTTTGAAAATCAGGGAGGAACTCTGCAGCTCTGCTCTGAAAACCCTCTTCTGCCAAACAAATCAATACTCGGGATTTCTTGCTACAAAGCCCTTTGAAGCTCAGCAATTGTCTTGATGGGCTCTGCCTCACTCCCAGGAAGAGAACAATCAGTGATCTTGTCTCATGAAAACCAAGTGCAGCAGTTGAGGGGGCAGAGCAGGGCTCTGGGCAGTGGGTTGGTGTGGAGCTGGAGCAGGGCAGCAGGTCTGTGAGCTGTGTGGAGAGGGAGGGCAGCCTGGGCAGCCCTGAGTGCCCAGCTGTCACAGAATCACAGAATCATTTGGCTGGAAGAGACCTTTAAGATCATTGAGTCCAGCCGTTAACCCTGCACTGCCAGTCCAGGTCCCCCAGCACCACAGCCACACGGGTTTGAAACACCTCCAGGGATGGGGACTCCACCACCTCCCTGGGCAGCCCATTCCAATGCCCAGCCACCCTCTCTGGAAAGAAATTCTTCCTGATACCACAGAATCACAGAACATTAGGGGTTGGAAGGGACCTAGATCATTTAGTCCAACTCCCCTGCCAGAGCAGGGCAGAGCTAGAGCAGATCAGGCAGAAATGCACCTAGCCAGGGCTGGAAAGGCTCCAGAGGAGACTCCTCAGCCTCTCTGGGAGTCTGTTCCAATACTCTGCAGCTCTCAAGGTGAAGCTCTTGCTCTGGTTGAGGTGGAACTCGCTGTGCTCCAGCTGGATCTGTTGCCCCTTGTCCTGACACAGGGCACGAGTGACAAGAGGTTGTCCCTGTCTTCTTAATGACATTAATGAGATCCCCTCTCAGTCTCCTCTCCAGACTAAACAGCCCCAGGGCTCTCAGCCTTTCCTCATAAGGTGGCTGTTCCAGCCCCTTCCCCATCCGTGTAGCCTCCGTTGGACTGTCCCAGGTTAATCTCTGTCCCTGAAGCTCAAAGCTGGTTGCCAGAGCCCAGGAGCACACCATGGCAATGGCTTTGTGACTGGGGGCACACGAGAGGGAACACTGAGTTGATTTGTTCTGAGCTTCCATCATTCTTACAGAATGCAGTCGTTCCAGGCTGGCTTAGGAGTGATTCTCCAGGCTGTGTTCACCCCCTGGGCTGTGGCAGGCTGCAGGGAACAGGAGCTGGCTGATCTCCACAGGACTCTGTCACAGCTCATATTCACCCTCTAATGTCTGGGTGTTACCAGAGAAAAGGCTTCATCTCATAATAGCTTCATAAGAGCCAAAAATGTCAACATCCACCTCTTAAAATGCAGTTATTTTTGCAGATAAATAGAGCCGTGTTCATTTTCTGACTCAGAGAAATGTAACAGACTGATGTTTCTGTGTTGGGGTTATAACCCCCAGAATGCAGAGTAAACATTCTCCAGATCCAGGCAGGAGTAGCTTTCTCCAGAAGAACAGCTACCCTGAGCTGCTGGAAGTTCAAGGCTGCTCTGCAGTCTGAGGCAAGGAACAGGGTGCAGACGTGTGTGGTGACCTGACCTCACCAGGTTTTCCTTTCCCCCTTGGATATTCAGACCCAAGTGCATGTGGCCACGGGGAGTGACTTGGAGGATGCTGCTGCAGCCCTGCTGGGAGATGTCCAGGCCACACACACTGTCTCCTGAGCTGAGCTGCATTATTCCCTCAGTGTCAGCAGCTTCTGAAAGGATGCCATGTCGAGGGTGACATACAGCAGCCAATTGATTTACACAGTGTCATTGTGATACCCCCCTAATACCTAATCACAACAAGAGTATTAAAAATAACCCTCTTTTCTGTCTCCTGGAATGCTTCCCCAGTCCTGCTGGAGCTGCTCACGTTTGCCCCTCGTTCTGCACAAAGGGAAGCCACTGGTACTTCTGTTCCTCTTAGACCTGGCTGAGCTTAGTGCTTTTCTTAGCATGCTTGCCTTCAACTTCTCACATCTACATTTTTCATTTTAACTTCAATTGGTTTTTATGAGATATTTATATACTTTCCAACCAACTTTTATACTTATAGGCAACCAATTATTATACCGGAGGATCCCAGAGTTAATATTTTTGGTTTCAAAGCTTCACTTGATTCCAGACTATATAAATAAAGTTCTCATGAAGTATTTATACACCCTAGCCCAGCTCAGGGAAAGGAACAGAAGCAGTGAGTACCTAATGAAGAAACAGATACTGTCTGTGCTTTCACGTTTTGAAAAGACAACTTGCTTTCAAAACTATGGGAGTTCTTAAACTCTTAAAAGGAACAGGACAAACCTTGGCTGTCACATGAAGTGAGGCTGCTGGTCTGTGGTGGGTGCTGGTGGCTTTGGGTAGACTTTATATACATTTCTGTACATTATTTTATTTATAGAGTCTGTTCTTTGAATGGTAGCTGAGCTGGGATGTGCATGATTCTCTGGAACATGTGTGGCATGTTTCATGGTAAGGGCAGATGTGAAGTGTTTTAGTAGCTTCATGGTGCTCGTTGGGGTTGAAATTTGTCTTCCTTGTTTATGCAGTGGCTGTAAATTACCATCCCAACCCTATGCTGGTCAGTTCTTTCCATCAAGCATTAATTATTCTCTCTTTTTGGCCTGGTTTGTAAATTGCCAAGCACCTTCATCTCTTTTTTCAGCCACGAGAGCAGAGCTCACAACCCTCCTCTAGAATGGGACTTAAAATAAACCCCATTCAGCAGTGCAAACGCCTGCAGCTCCAACCACCTAATGATGTTGAGGTAATATAATTCACATATACATTTACAACTCTATGGGTGTTCTTGGAAACTTCAATTACCAACCAGGCTGATTTCTGTGCTTTTGTCTCACTGTAAGCTGGTTTAGATTTGTATTTGAGGGCTCCTTTCTCCCCAGAGGGTTGTTTTGATGGCCCTGCAGTGTCTTCTGAAGACATTTCTCCTGCATGCACGAGCATGATTGGGTTTAGCCCTCCCCCACCTCTGTCTGAGGAGTGCTCCTGACACACAGGGGTGTAACAATAAGCTATGATTCAGCACATTCCCATCAGGTAAAAATCAGATTTCAGAGGCTCTGATGACTCCTTATTGTGCTGAGATCAATAGATGGGAGGAGCACCCTTAACCCAGCAGCACGTGTGTTCATGAGAACAGTCTGTAAATGCAATAGAAATACTGGCTTGAGGGGCATTCATGCTTTGAATAGCAAGGGACTTTTTTTTTTCATCCTTTCTCCCTTGCTTTACACAAATTGGTTTTCAAAAAAGGCTTTGAGTCCTTCAGTTTGTACTTTGTATCTGGGTAATAGAAAGATGTAGATGGTTATACAGTAGCTGCCAAAATAATGATTCCCCAGTGACTGAATCACACTTCATTTATATTCCCCAATTATAACATTAAATCTAAATTTCACTTGTTAGAACAGCTTTCCCATCCCGATGTTCTATATTGTACAACATCTGATGTTAAAATGTATTTGATTTCATAGAAAATTAATTTCTAAATCAGGCTGATGTATGCTCAAGTGAGAAGAGGCCACACTCCCTTTTAAACTCAGTGATATGCATCCGGAATATTCTAGTGAAAACCCCTGGGACTAATGCAGATTTTAGTGGTACAAATGAGAGGAAGGCTTGACCCCTCCCTGTGAAGATAGGCAGGAAAAATACTGTGCCAGTATTTGCAGTATTAGACACCACTCTAATAACTAAACTATTGTGGCTGGCATTAGGTTCCTTTCTGTGTAAAAGTTGTCTGTCAGTAACTGATAGAAAGGTTGCAATTTTGTCATGAAATGAAAAATACATTATTTCCCAAGTTGACATTTCATTCAGGATAAGCTATGGGCTTTGTGCAGAAAACTCTGAGCCAACTCTTGGTGCAAGTCAGTGTAGCTTCTTTCATGTTTTTCCTCTCCAGTTCATGCTAGGGTTATTTTTCCCCTATAAAAGGTGCTAATTAATATTCGTACAGAACCTTGAGAGTGGCAATTTTGGTGTTTTATGCACAAATATACATCCTATGTCCTTGCTGCACTCCAGCTGGGTGAAATCTGTCTTCTTGAAAGAGAACAAACACCATTTTTATGTACTATTTTAAGGGTCATAGCTTTACTTCTCTCTGCAACAAAACTCATCTCACCTACACTACCTGACAGTTCAGTGCCCCACCTGCTTTCCTGAAGACTTTAAAGTCTGCAAGAATATATACAGCAGAAAAAACACTTCAAGATTCTCATACCAAAACCCTTAGACCCTTCTGTGCAAAGAAAACTTCTTCCCAGTTGCATGATGGTGAAGGCTTGTGACTTCTCAGCTGTTGAAATGGAATTCAACATGGAATGTGTCTGATCTCTTTAGTCATGGCACAAACAGCTCTGTCCCCTGCTCTCGTTGCACACTCTACATCCATTCTACTGCAAAATGCTTCATGGAGGATTCCTTCATCAGAACAAATGTCCTTTTCTGCTTATTGTCCAGTGACAACATTAAATACCTGGAACTAACAAACATACTCCAGGTTACAAGAAAATGATCTTGTCTGTGAAAAGGCACAGAAAAATATCAGCCATCGTATGAATTGTAATGCAAAATGCTCTTTGTTTTGACTACTTACATGCTGCACTTGAGTGCTTTTGGTCAGTGTGATCTAAGAAGTAAAATGCAATGGTTGGAGTTCCGAGTGGAGCTTATCGTGACAGTATTTGCCAAGCCTGGGATTTCATCTGGAGCAGAACAACACAGAAGTTTAGTGAGAATTTCACAAGGTCACCAGAGAAATTAGCTTTTCTGCACCAAGACTTATAGGCCTTACAGGACTATTCTTCTTCCTTGAAGTCCTTTCTTGTCAACTGGGAGAACCTCAGGAACATTTTTAGGTGCTCACCTTTAAATTAGAAGAGCAGTTGAATCCAGAGGAAACCAGGGATATTAAGAAAACACAGTTGTTTTCATCTACTCTAAACGTGCCTATGGGCACAGTGTGCTTTTTTATTGGCATTATTTTCCCTCGTCCTCCTGCTGCCTTTTTCTCCGTGGCTGCAGCCCGTCTTCATTGCCACAATCAATCTTGCCTGTCCTTCTGCTTTTTATTAAAACCACTGTTGCCTTTTGTTGTATGGGCAGAATTGATCCCCTGCGATGAGGAGAGGTTGGGTGGAAGGAGGGCCATAAACAGAGTAAATCACAGCCCAAAGAGCGTGGTATTTAACAGGCTGGGCTGGCAGCAGGAAGGGCAAAGTCGCAGGTGTCACGGGCAGAGCTTTCATCGCCCAGAGGGGCAATTCCAGCAAGGACTGCCTGCTGCACACTACAATGCTGGCAGGTGATTCCTGGGTCACCTGCACGCAGTTCTCTTGATGGATTGCAGAAACTGCCTCTTGTACTGATCTTAGCTACAGCCTTGCTGCCTGGGGTTTGCTGACAGGCCCTTTCTTCTGCCAGTAATGGACTCTGCCTCCCCTTCAGTCTCTTTTTCAAGCTAGTTACAGAAAATCCCCTGTGATCTCTCGCACAGAGCTGGCAATCCAAGAGCTGTGCCCATGGTGTGCTGCTTTCTCCTTTGCTCTCTCCAAAGGAGTTGACCCTTCTGCCACCGTGGCAGCTGGATGAATGTACACAGTGTGCACTTGCAGAGAGTGCTGTTGCCTGGATCTTCACCTGCTGAGGAGGAGGAATCCAGAAGGAGAAATGGGATTTCTGGTGATGAACGGCCTGACATCGTGTCCTCTAAAGTGGGCAGAATGCTTCCAGCTACTCCACTGGACACTGGAACAAACCTTTTTGGACTAGACCCCCATATCTCAGACAGTACATTTTAGTAAGAACAGAACTGAAGGGGTGAAAGGTGCAAACTTCACATGCTGGTTATATGGCATTAAAAAGCTGAAATACTAGATGAGGTCTTTCTAGCAGTGTTTGTTAACAGTGTTCGATCACTGAATCCATACCAAAGTATCATAAACAAAAAAAAATCAGTTTTAATATTAGCAAGCTGTTGTCCTCCTTTGACTGAGCACAGATAGGTGCCCACACAGTTTGGCAGCTTTGCAGCCAGAGTGGTGCAACTGGCATTTGTCCTAATGCAGTGTACATCAGAATTTAACCCCTTGGTTGAACTGCAGCAATAAGAAATGGCATTTGTGTTTGTTTGGAGGCACTGCACATCCACTGCTCTGTGGCAGTGAGCACTGTTTTTGTGGTGATGGGAGAGGAATTAGAGAGGCGTGAAGAGACACAGTTCAGCTGCTCTTCAGATGCTTCATTTCTGCTAAACTGGTGCAGCTCAGAACTCCACACCAATTAAAAATAAGTGAATTACAAAGAAAGATCAGCTGTGAGAACAGGGACTAATTGGACTGGAAGGGGAGAAATAATAAAGTGGGTACATATTTTGAGAAGTGCTCACGATAAATAAAAAGGGGAGACACTTTGCAGCCTCTCCAGTTTTGCTTTATATAGAGTGATGCTCAAGGCAGGGTGATTCATGTGATGGAACAGAGGATCTGAGCAGATAATAGTTTGCCAATTCCCCGAGCTGCTTGCAGGACACGGAAGGTTGTCCAATTAATCCCTCTTGTTTGGATTAATCATGCCAGCCTGTTCTGCAGGAGCACCACTGACCAAACAAGAAGAAATGCCTTCCCTGGGAGGGATTGCACTCAGAAAAGGACTTGGGTCTAAATCAGCATCCCATATTCTTTCAGTAATATTCACAATTAGATATAAATCCCTCTCCTATTCCTGTTCAATCTCTATCATACATTGATTAACATAAATCAGAAGTAATAAGCTTGTAAACTGATATTCTGGGTTCATGCTCTGCAATGATCCCCTCTATTTCAGCAAGGCTTTGTGCAGCCTTTGCTTCCAGCTGGACTCCTGCAGACCTTCCATGCTTATTGCTTCCTTTGCCAGCTGGGGTACCAAGTGGCTGTGGAGACCCTCACGCTCTCCTCAAACCCACTGCACAGTCTGCAAAGCAGCAGTTGCATATTTTGGTTAAAAATGCCCTTTTAGGGCAGCTCTTTCCCACGTGGTTGCAGTTTGTGTATTCTTACAGGTGCTCACCCACACGAACAGATGCACATTTAGATTGATGGAAGCCCCTGAAGCAATACTGAGTTGCTGAATATTGGATGAGCCTCTGCAAGGTTGGTCATGATGCACGTTCTCGTGTCTGCACAGCTAATTGCAGCAGAACCCCAGAAAGTGCACAGCCCTTAGCTGGCAGAGCCAGAAAACCCTCTCTTGTAAACAGGGGTGAGAGGAAGATTGCCTTGGGTGTTAAACTATCACAGAAACCATCATTACATCTCATTACAAAGGAAGGTAATTCCTAATTGCATCTAATTGCAAAGGAGGGCAAATGATCAGCAACTACTTAAAACGTGCCTTAAATTTGTTAGAATAACAGAAAAATAAGAATGGAAGTTTAATCCCCGGAGGTAAAGTTTATACTTTACCAAGGGCCAAGGTCAATTATCCATAAGTTTTCTATTTTTAATCAAGGCTTTGTGTCTTTTGAAGAAAAAGTTTAGTTCATGCTGCAGTTTTGAGGTGGAAACAAAAATTAATGAATGAAGCTTTAATGACCTTTGCTGCTCTACACATCTGTCCAGATGATTATGCTGCTGCCATTTCACTTCAGACTTTAGCAGTCTATGCATCTTAATGTCATGAAAGTGTCTTTTCAGCAGTATGGGGAACTTTCATTCCCACTTGTTCAAAGCTGAACAGTCTCATAGTTTCATTGCCACTTCATCTTTATACTTAAAATTCTGAAAAAAAATAGGGAAGATTTTGACAAAATGTTGCTAGGTGAAGAAGCTGCTGTTACATCAGAACCAGCCCCTCAAGTACTCCAGGCAGCTGCCTATTTGTCTGCTGAAAAACATGTTTATGCTGCTTCAATGGAAATATTTTTACCAAAGATCAGTCCTGAAACATTTGTCTCACTCCCGAACTATTGCCACAGAAGTAGAAAGAGGAGGCAGTCGCTCCCTTTGAGCTGCCTGGCTCATCTTGCTTTTCACTCCAGAGTTCCAAAAGACTTCGATTTGGCTTTTCAGTGCTTGTGGCCCTGTGTTTGTCTGGGGGTGCTGAGCAAAAAAAAACTGTACCAAAAAAGCAGCCTGCAAATGGTGCCAGTGCCTTGGAAAGCCAGGGGTAGGTGGGTGAGGAGGCATTTCCTAGAGCCTGCAACTCTGTTGGCCATGGGCAGCAGTCCCACTGCCAGTGTCAAGGGGCTGCTGGCCTGTAGAAATAAATCAAGGCTGACAAACTGTAGTTTAGCAATAGCAAGCACCCTGGGTTGGAATTGCATGATTGGCAAGCATGATAAATGTCTGTAATTACCATTGACTCTGGGCAGAGTTTAAATGCTTTAACGTGCTGCCGGAGCAGGGAAGTTTTGATGAGTTTAAAGAGATGTGTTGCACACAACTTTCACCTGCTGGGGACTCTTGGTGCCTCCAGACAGGTAACAGGGTCAGGGACAGAGCTGCTCACTCCTCTTAGCCTTCTGCCTGCAAAAAGCCCTCAGTGCAGCCAGAGCTGCTCTCCTGCTGGTCTGTCATTTCCCAGCCAGCCACAGCTCTCACCTCTTCTTTGTCCTGGGCACACTTGTTAGGGCAGCTTGTGTGCCAGCAGATGAGACAGTGAAGAGCTGCCTGAGTGGGCAAGGCTCTTGGTGGCAGTGCTGTTCAGTTCCTGTGTGCACAGAGCTGCTGGGGTTCAGACTGTGAAGGACTGTGTTGGAGTTCTGCATATTGTCATTTTTGTTCTCGTCCTAAGCATTGGTTTATTTTCCCACCTGTCCACGCTGCCTGCTTCAGTCTGCGTGATGCCTGGGTGCTCTTCTCTCCCCCACACCTCCATCAGGGGACCCCAGAGAGCACAGTCAGTTCAGCCTGTGCCTCACACTCTCCCCCAGTTTACCACACCCGGGTTAATTTGGAAGAATGCTACTGAAACACAGATTTTCAGCCACTCTTCTGAAATTCTGAGCCTTTAGCACAGTCCTCGAGTCACAGCCCTGCTTTGTCCCAGGCTGTGCTGTGCAGCCCTGCTGCTCCAAGCTCTGATTGAGAGGGACACGCAGGCTTCTAACTGCCCACCTCTGAACACCCACAGCAGCAATAGTATTAAATTAAGTTTATAGTCTTGCTGTAATTAAAGTATAGAGCCTGCATAAATATTGCATTAGGCTTATTGATCTGGAAATTATTATTTGACCATAGCTTAGCCTTTAGAGGTTGTCTACAACCAGGTTTTTGCTATCATCAGAGGAATATCTGAGTTTTCATGTCACCATTTCATTTAGTGTCTAACAATTCAAACCAAGAAATCTCTCCTTCTGCCATAGTTCTGTTTCTTGTATTGCTGTGAGCACTGGATTGGAACATACACACACACACACACATATATATACACACACATAGAGCTGTAGGCACAGAATCTGTTTCCCCTGCCTCAGTGTGTGCTACTGGAACTGGGGGAGCAGGGAGTGAGATCCCCTTTCCACACCCACAGCTGGACATTGACTTGCAAAGCTTGATGTCTGCTTGTGTCTGTGCTATTAATGTCTCTTATGCAGCTCTAAAAGCAATTAACGGTCGTTAAGTAATGAGTACACTAATTATATCTACTGTTCTTCTGTCTTCCATAGATATACATCTGTGTTTGTGCCAGTGTGTGTGTTTTTAGCAGTGCACGATGGAGTCGTTCTGTAATAAGATACCTGTTGCTGCTCAGTGATTGAATTATGTCTCTCCAAACTCATTTTGTCAGTTTATTATGGAAGAAATGTATATTGTGTGCCCCTGTGGTGGTGCAGTTGTGGCTAGAAATGAGATTTTCTGAGTTTTTATTTACACCACAGATGGTTTAAGCAACACTGGGACAGAGCCCTGGCTGGCAACTGCCTTCACAGGGGCTCCAGACATCCCAGTCCCCAGGATCTGTGGCTAGCAGTGCAGCCAGAGCATGCTCTGGGGAGGGCAGATATGTGTCCAGCTCAGAATACAGCCCTGAGGAAATGCAGAAGGCTCTGTGTGAATAAGAATTTGTTGCTTTGCAGTACAGCATCAGATCATTCTGAGAGGCACCAGCCCTGGGGGTGGATCTCCTGCTTCTGTCCCAGAGCAGTGCCCATCCCCAGGCAGCACCCCACTTGCCTTTCCCACCAGTGGGAACAGTTCCTGGGATCTCCCATTGTTCAGTAACCCAGGAGATGTAGCTACAGAAATGCAGCTGATTTCTGAAGCATTTCTATCAGAGGGGGTGCAAACTTCCTTGGGGTTGTTTTGGAGAGGTTGTTGCCTGGGGTTTGTTGTGAGTCTCAGTGTGACAAGGTGCAGTTTGCAAAATGCAGTTATTTTCCACAGAATCCAGCTAAGCTTTCTTGTCTGTGTATGGTTTGTCTAGATTGAACCTTCTCTGAATCCAAAATAAAGGTCTAATAAATTCAGGAGGCAAGAAGTTTTCACATACCTCCAATTATAATCAGCTCTGGAGAAAGACTTGGAGGTAACAAATTACCTGCACAATCTTTAACCCCAATTACCAGCTACTTGTGCTCATCCATAATTGTCTGTCTTGAAAAGTCTTTCTTCCTGAGCAAGTAAATGATGAATTAAAGTTGTGGCTGCCTTTGGACAGTTGCAAATTGATGTATTGTTTGTAGGTTCCAGTTTTCTGCAACACAGATAGCAGCAATCTCTTCAGACACCACATCTTGCTTTAGAGCTCCTCCCCCTCATGTATATAACCCAGGAAGAATGAAAAATAAATCATGATACAGAACTTCCCAATGCAAATTCAGCTTTTAAAAGACATGGGAGGGAGTGATTGTGACAGTTATTGGTTGGTATTTATTAAATTGTCTGATCTGCCCTAAACTGCATTCGAGTAGTAGCCTGTAATTTGGATTAATGAGGGGTGTGTCACTAACCAAGCTCTGATATTTTAAAGGCATGGGTTATAGACTTTAGACATGTTTGCAGTGCTGAATCCTTGCTTGCTTCCTAGAGAGCAGAAGAGTGGCTGTGCTCAGTCAGCTTTCAAATACAGTCCTCCCTGAGGAGAACCAGGGATGTTCTGCCCAGGAGCTGAGGCAGCAGCAGCAGCTGGCTGAGAATGGCTGCATCTCAGCTCTGAACTGGGCAGGGGGATGCTGGAGCATGTGAAGTGCCCACCAGTACACACAGGGCTGGGAGCTGCAGCCTGCTGGGACTGCTGGTCGTGTCCTGCCAGCTGGAGCCCTGAGGAGACGACCACAGCAGAGGTGCAGTCTGAGCAGAGGGTTTAGAGATGTGATTTCAGCTCATGAAATGATGATGGCTGCACTGAAGACATCCAGATGATCTCTGGAACTATGGCTTCAAACAGAAGAGAGCAGACAATGGAGTGGAAGTGTCTGGGTTAGGCAGAGACACAGCAGGTGTTGGTGTGATGGATAGCTCTCTTGCAGGCTCCGGGCTGGATGGCTGGCAGCTTGGCACTGGGTGAGCTCAGGCTACTGAAGAGGCAGCATTTCATATTGCTAACTCTCCTCTCCTGATCTGTGTGCTGAAATCCTGCAGTGTGGAGAACAGCTGCTATCTGCTTTCTAATCTCTGAACTGATTGTGTAAGTAGGGAAGCAAAACAACCTGTCCATTCTCTGAGGTGTGTTTGATATTCTTGTTGTGTCCTGTTCATGGGCAGGGCAGCGAGGCAGTTTGCAGGAGATCTGTGTCTCCACCCCTCCAGAACTCTCCCCCTCTCTTCTGGGAGCTGTTCTTCTTGTCACAAGGTTCTGTAGGAGCCACTGAAAGCCTCAGTGCTGGGGTTGGCAGTGCTGTGCCTCAGAGCCAGCCCTGCTGGGTGAAGCCTGGAAGGTGCTGGTGGGAAGGAGGGTTCATCTTACCCCTGAACTGGGTGCCTTTATCTCTGCCTCTGCCACAAAAATCCACCCAAGAGTCAGTCCATTGACAGCTGGAATGGTGAGGGAACATGAGCAGCACAGGATGCAGGCAAGCAGGAAGGACAAAGCCTCTGGATCATCTAATCTAAATACCTGACTGCTTTGGAGAGCAGTGACATCAGCAAACCCCCTTCCTTTACTCCTCACAGCAATTTTGTGCTTGGCCACACAGTGGCTGAGAGCTTTTGTTTGAACTTTAGGAGAGAAAAAGAACTAAATACTGTGCCAAATTCATTAGGACTTAAATAAGTGTCAGAAATAATAATCAGGAGAAAGTACAACATCAACTGGGCAAATAGAGATCTTGCTAACCTGCTGTGTGTGAGACAGCCCCAAGTATTCCCCAAGAGAAAACAGATGTAATTGAAAAAAAAAAAAACCAACAGGGAAAAACCTCCAAGTAATTCATCCTCCATCCTTAACAGCAAATTTTAGTGCATGTTGCACAGAGCTCAGTGTTCTGACAGTGTTAGACTTGTTTGGAGCAGGGTCTGTTTTATACACGTGGAGAAATAGTGCTGAACATCAGCGGAATACTGTGAGTGCCATAAGACAGAAGTGTGTGATGACCTGAGGAGGAGAAATGGCCAGTCCACTCCCCAGAAGAGGTGCTGGCTCATGCCAAGTTTGCAGAGAGTTCAGGAGATCTCCTTAAAACTCCAAGCATCTGTTGAACATTAGTGGTGTTTTATCAGCTAATATAAAAGGTGTTTGCAGCTCCCTGAAACCCAAACATTAAGATTATTGCACATTTTATTGGCCTTTCCAGAGCTCTGAAACTTGAAATTCATCTGCCTCTAACCTTTCTCACCCAAGTCAGGCTCATCCATAAGTGAAGAGGGAGCTGGAATCGCAGGGAGCAGCTCAGGAGTGAACGGACTTGCTTCCTGCTTTCAATCTCAATATTAAAACAGATGAAGCAATAGTCAAAGTAAGAAATTGCAGGGGGTTTATAGCAAACAGGGGCCAGCCTGTTAGTCCTTCTCCCCTGCACTGCTCATCTTCAGCACTCCTGCAAGGGGAGACATTTGCCTGCCACCTCCAAGGAGACAGGAATGGGGACGGGGTGAAGAGGCCCTGTCACTGCCTGGCTGCTGTGAGTATTGCAGATAATGCCAACTGGGGATGGGAGCTGGTTTAGTAAACAGCTTGTAAAAGAAAACACAGGGGAATTGCCTCTCCCCCTCCACCATATTTTATCCTACCCCTTGGCTAGAAGGCACTTGTCAGGCAACACTGTTTGTCAGTCTCATAGCCCAGCATCCACGAGCAAAATAGAAACCAAAATTGATTTGTACATTCAAGGGTGAATCTTCACTCCAGTCTGCTGAGCTGCAGCAGTGAAGCATGTCTATTTAATTTGCAACACAAAAAAAGGATGAGTGCCACGCCAGCTTTGTGGTGCTGTTGGTTCTACACGGGCAGCACGGGCTGGAGGTGTCATGTAAACTGGAGTTGTGCAGAGCTGAGTCCACTGCTGCCTTCTCATGGATTCCAGTGAAGATGTGAAGTGCAGGAGTAGTCAGTTCAATGTTAAAGGCATTGTTTATAATGGTGAATGGAATGTAAACATCCTCATTGCATTAAAATGAACTAAGGACAAGGATGTGCAGGCTGGAAAATGGTTCAGTTGCTATCAGTGGACTTCAGATAAGGGCATTTTCAGTCTCCAAACTGGACTCTGCAATTCCAGCTATTCAGCCCCTTCCCTGGGACGTGCAGACAGGATAAAAGGGTGTGTTGAGCAGAACACAGGCTGAAAAAGAAACTGAATCATCATCCAACAAGAAAGCCTCTTGCAGTACAGATGCTTCAGTCCCCCAGGTGGGGTGGTTTAAAGAGCCTTGTTACACTCCCTCTTGTCTTTAGCTGGGAAGGTTCAGTGTTTCAATGAAAAAGCAAAAGAATTCCCCTGTTGTGGGAATCTTCAGGGTTTGCTTTGATCAGTTCTGATGCAGAAGGTGAAGGGAATATTGTCAGCAGAACCCTGCAATAGGTTGGCTCCACACTGCAAGATCTGCAAGACTCTCCTAAAGAAACTAATTCCCTGCTCAGCCTGAGCTTTGCACCCTGGGCACTGCCTGCAGCATCCTCTTTGTTCCCAGCCACTCAGCCACACAGAGCAGCCTGAGCAGGGGTCTTGTGTTGCCTGCTGCCCTGCTTCAGAGGCCTGGCAAGCCTGGATTGCAGCATGCAGTGCAATCATTGCCATTCATGAGCATCACTCCCAGCTAAACTGTTTGCCTAGTGACAGAAAGAAAGGCTGATTGTCTGACCTGGTGAGTCCTATGCAAATAACACCCTCCAATTTCTTGAGGGACCCACTGCTGCACTTACAGGCTCTGTAGGGCTTAGGCTGAGCTGAATGAGACAATGGGTTTGAACTGGCATCTTACACTGAGAGGCTGCTGGTGTAGGTGCCAGATTAAAACTAAACCCTCCTCCTGTGCAAGAATAATTTCAAACTATCTGGGAACGAATGTAAGGAAATAGGAAGGAGTAGAAAGTTGCTTGTTAGGAATAAATTTTCCTACCTGCAATTATAATGTGTTTTACAAGATTCTCCAGCAGGGTGAAATCTAGAAAAGTCCCAGATTTCTTCAAGTGAAGCCCTCATGATGACCCATTATGGAAACATGACTGCAGGGGGATGTGAGGCAGGAGGTATGAGGGAAGAGAACTGCCATGACTGGAGAGAGAATGAAAAGATGGTGGAAATACTGTCAATTTCCTCCTTTCTCTAAACAAAATTGACTTGTACAGACAAAAAAAATATACATTTCTTAGTTCAGGCTGGAGAAGTTTGAAGCCTAAAATACTGCAGTGAGATGGAAGAATGTTTGACAGGGTAATACTTAGCATAATACAGCTTCTTATCATAACACAGTTTCTCTGGTGGTAGAAGAAAGCAAATATTTCTGTGATTAGTTTCCACTGTCACATGTCAAAATTATACTGAATTTGCTAGGACTTTTACCACTTTCATCAGCATGTGATGAGAAGTTGTGTGACCCTGCACTAGACTGATGCATGCTGTTCTGCCAGTTGAGGTGTGAAGCTGGGAACAGGCAGTGCCACAAACCAGCCTGTCTGCAAAATCCCTGCCCCCTGGGAGGTGCTGGGCACTCATCCTGCTGGCCAGCCTGCAGCTCAGGATCAGGCAGGACTAAGGCTGTGGAGCCTTTCACAGCTTGCCTTCCTGAAATAACAGCCCCATTGGAAGAGTGTCTGTGCTGCAGGGAAATATTCCCAGCGTGGAGCACCCTACAGTGTCTCTGTGCTCAGTCATGAAGGAGACAGAGGGAAGGGGCAATTTCAAACGTGGGATTTCTGATCTCTCTGGAAGCTGGAATAGGGCCAGCTAGAGGGCAATTGCTCAGTGAGTCAGTAAATAAGATTAATAAAATATCATATGGAAAACTGCACTGCAATTGCACTTACAAAAGCTCTTAAATGTCTCCAGTCTGTTATTAAATATTGGAGGGAAGACCTGGGGAGCAGATCTTAATCAGTCCACTGGACTGTCATTTAGGGGGAGTGCAGGTCAGATCCCATTGGATTCCTCAGTCAGGCTGGTCCCAGAAGCTGTGCTGGGTGCCTGGCTGCATCCATAGCAAAATCTGTCTGATGAGCCTTAGGTTTCTTAATAGTTATGATTAAGTGAAGGATTGCTTCACTTAATCATAACTATTTTCTGTGAGCATTTTCATCAGCTGCTAATCCTCATCTCTTCTTTCCCATTAGATAAATCCTCATCTCTTCTCTCCCATTATGTAATTAAACCAAGATTATGATTTTTAAGTGTTCCCTCAAAACCAGTGATCCTTGTGAAAATGGGTGAGAATGTCTGTGAAATGTCAGCAGTGGGGTCTTGTTCTGCTGGAAATGGTTCTGTGTCCTTCATGCAACATTCCTGCCAGGCTGTTGCTGAAATACCTGCTTGCTCCATGCTGTTGTGGAACTGCATTGCTAGGGAAGCTGGACTAACAGCAGGGAAATCATCTTTGCCTGTGTGATCCATCTGCCTCGTGGCTTCCTGAGTCACCAAACCTGTGTGTGGCATTTGTCCTGCTCACAGCTGAGCTGCTGGAAAACCTTGGACCTGTGCTCACACCTGCACTGCCCAGTGCTGGGAAAAGCAGTTTATCTTTCCATTTCTGCACATCCCTAAGCTTCAGCTGGCGTTGGCAGGAGATCCAGGCTGTCTCTGGTCAGCTGCTGTAGCTTCACAAGGCATCACAGCCTCAGTGTGATCTTGCCCTGCACCAGGAGGGTAGGTCAGTGAGCAGCCAGAAGGCACAGTCTGAAGTGCCTGGGTCACTGCAGGCCTTGCTCTGAGGCTCTTGCCTCATTCAGGTTCCATTTCTTCCCTTTAACTGGGCTATTCTGGGCTATTTCATCTGTAGTAGCACCAAGATGAGAATCAAAGCTGAATCCCTCTGCAGTGATTGCCATGCAACACCATCCTGCTATTCCTCAGCTATTTGTCTACTGAAACAACTCCTTCTTAAGCCAACTTTGCAGGATCAGCAGGAGCTAAGTTCTAATTCAGAATGGCAGTGTTTCTGTACTCTGTCACTCTCCTGCCAGCACTAATGCCCACTCACTGGTGGCAGCAGCCACCAACATCCAGGGTTTCCATCTGTAAATGAACCATTGCTGCACTCCTGGGGAGTAGGAGGTGTGTAAGTAAAACAAAGCAATGAATTAAGCAGTACAAAACCCAACAATTGCTTCCAGCATTAATGTGCAGTGTAGGAGACTCCCAGAGCATCTCAACTGAAGCTCATCAGGGAAATTCTCCCAAGCCTTGACTCCTTGAATATCAGGGAGATTATTTTGTGTAAGCCATCTGAAAGGTATTGTAATGTAATTAGTTGTTCAGGGCTGTAGGAAGCTGCTTGCCAATTCTTCATGGATTTCATTTGTAATTTGCCTCAGGAGTGTGGAAGCTGCTTCAAAACCTGTTTAGAGAAGATTCTACAGGGGCAAGAAAACAAATACCCATGTAAGGCTAAGCAGGGTGAGAGCCTCTGTTCTTGGGCTAAAATGCAAACAATTCAATTCGTGTCTCTTGGGATCATTTGAGGACCACTGACTTCCCAGTGTCCAAGTGTCATCATCTGCTTGGACAGGGAGTCTGTCACTGCTCTGCAGTTTGGCTATTAATAGGTTGATCTAATTACATTCTTCTTAAGGTGCCCTGAGAAAAGTGACTGATTAAAATTCTGTGTCCTTCCTTTTGAAACACATGACTTATTAAAAGTGTAATTGTTCAAGGGGAAGTGAAGCATTGGGAATTATATTTATTTGTACAGAATGAACTGAAGCCTTCTGAAGGCAGCAGAAATTCTTCTGTTCATCTCAATGCCTTCTGCATCAGACCTGTGAGATACAAGTGGAGGCAACTTCAGACTCTCTTAGTTGTAGCAGAGCATGTTCATGGGTTGGGTGCTTCTGGTTAACATGAAACGTGCTGCTCAGCAGCCTAGGACATGAGCCAAAGCTGCAGTTAGGAGCTACAGGCTGAAGTCAGTATTTTTCAAGATGGAAAAGGAGTTCTGGAATAGAGATGATCCTGTAAGTTAATGTCCTTGCATTCACAACTCTCCCACCTGTTAATATTTTTTGCTAAACTCTGTCCCAAAGGGAAGCTGCAGTAGGAAGGTTACTGGAGTTGGTTTCTGCTTTGATATTGCCTCTGATTTGAATACTAGTTTTACAATAGTTCATTCTTATGATTTTCTGAGGAAGTTTCAATGATTGTCTGATCCCCACTTCCACCATTCACTGCACCACTGCTTGCTGGGCAAAGCACCAGTGTGTGTGGTGGAAGCTGCAGCGGTCCTTGCTGGGGAGAGCACAGAGCTGCTTGCTTGGGCAGAAGAACCTGAGATGCTGTTGCAGAGGTTGCTGGTTTGCAATCCTGGTTGTGCTGGGGCCAGCTGGCCCCCTGCCTCGGGAGCACCTGAGGGAAGCAGTGAAGTGCATTCAGTTCAGGTTCCCTTCTCTTTGGCTTTGATGACATGCTCAGTTCCTTCTCTTCCTCTCCCCCACAGGGAAGCTGGAAAATCTTGGCCATTGTTTTTTATTTCTGAGGCCTAAGGTGTTATCCCAGTTCTGTCACATTTAGACCTTGCTATTTTTCATCCACTTTCATATGGAGGGATATTTTAACTGACATCCTGGGTTATGCAATAATATATGTAAAATCTCCTTGGTGATACTTTGCAAAGGGGAAAAAAATAAAGCTGTAGGGGAAGTGATCTTCAGAAAGATCAGCTTTATCCTGGCTGGATTCCTTCATGTTATGTCCCAGCACAAATCTTTTGTTACTTGAGAGCAGGCAGATTCTATCTGTTTTATTCACAAGCCCAAAATGGGATCTGCTGTGTAGAGGAACACAAATACTACAGTTGGTGGGGTGCCTTGCTCTGGCCAGGGGGACTGTCAGAGCTGGGAGTGTGTAAGGGTTGTGAGACAGATGTTGCCTCTGGGAAATCTCCAGGCTTTCATTACATTTCTAGAATAATTGTCCTCCCCTTTTGCTCATTTCTAGAGGGAAAGATAACACCTCTCTTTCATTAATGAGCCTCCTTTTATCTAAATTATTTAAATACAAGGCAAGGTCCCTGCTCATTCTCCTGCAATATAGGCAGCCCTATACCGAGATACTAAGGACACTTTTAAATGAGATTTAATAATATAGTAGGACATTTAGCATATATTAATTAAATATCAGCAGATGGTAAGGAGAGCCCTCTCTGAGAGTGAGTAAGTAGAGAGAAATATAACTGCCATGTAATTAAGCCAAACTTGCTGAAAGAATGAAGGTGCAATTACTTTTTTATTAACACATTACACTTGCATGCAAAGCTGAGGAATTTAATTACTACCTCACTTCAATTACATTCAGCTCTGGAGATGGCTCAAGTAACCAGGTTCTGAATGTGAGGATTGCAGAGTGTCAAGGTGCTGGATCCACAGTTGGCTGCCACTGACATTGCCTGAGCAGCCCAAGGTCTGTGCCCCTCTGCTTCTCCAGCCCTCCTTCCAGCCTCTGGCCACTGCCACCTCCACTGAGCCTCTGCCCGGGGTGGGAAACGAGCAGCTGCACTGCCCAGGGGAGATGGATCCCCGGGGACCTGAGTGGTTAGACACAGAGAAACTCCAACATTAATCCTGAGGATTTTTCAGAGAAAAAAAAACCCTGCTTTTGCACATTATTCCAGGGGAAAACAGTGTTTAGTTCCAGAGGCAGATCTGTTAACTTCTGTTGGTTGAGTTCCTGTTATATTCAACCTGACATAAAATGCCAGGAATTGGACAAGAGTGACATTTAAATGCATGGAATCGACAGACCTACCTCTAGGTGTGGGTTTGGTGGGGATTTTTTTCTAAATAATAATGTAAAGATGTATTTGCCATCCAATTCTACTGCCTCAAAGTACCTTGTCTGACATTTTACTGTGATGAGTGAACCTTTAACGAGGTCACTAGCTTGGAAGGCTTTTCTCCTGGGATTGTGGAAAGCAGTTTATTCTAAATAACCAGGAAAAGAGAAGAAAATGTAAATAAAAATAACACCGTAGTGACCGTGAAGGGTTTAATTTGTAAAGAGCATTAAGTGGAAGTCACAAAAATAATCCATCTCCTCAAGAATCAGTCACTCCAATAAAGAAATGGAAGTGACTGTGCTACCAGAAGCTGATAGCATGGAACTGAACAGTGCAGGAGGCTCGTGCAGGAAAAGACATGGTGGCATCATCTGCAGCTCTGCAGTCCCAGCCCAGAAGACTTTTTGAGCTTCCAATCCATGTGGGCCAGCATTCATTTATTCTGGGAACTCAGTGTCCCTGCCTCCAGTACTGGAGACAGCCTGAACTGGAAGGCAGCAGCATTTCCCAGCCACCAGTACTGGAGACAGCGTGAACTGGAAGGCAGCACCATTTCCCAGCCACCAGTACTGGAGACAGCCTGAACTGGAAGGCAGCACCATTTCCCAGCCCCTGAAGGCACTCCAGCAGTGCTGCCTGGGTGGTGTTGGGGGTTCCTCTTCTCCTTTTCCCCCTGCTGTGTGATAAAAGGTTGAGGCCAGAGCAGCACCTGCCTGTTGCCATGTGCTGGATCAGCATTTACCAGGAGCTGATGGATGATGTGTCAGCCCCTGGCATGGATTGCCAGACTGTTAAAGGTCACAGTGGGCATCTGCAGGAGACTTAATGCAATAAGATAATATGGATAAAGCAGTTCCATTTCACTGGAAATGGAGGCTATACCTACTGAAATCTCTATGTGGAAGCCAACAGGGTAATGAAGCAAATGCCTTTAATATTTCTCTTTCCATATTTCCCTTCACTACTACTTAATTTTCTCTAATGAATGTCATAGTTATGTTTAGAGAAACAACCCTAAAGCTTCTTCCCTCAGCTCCAGACATGGGCTGAGCTCTGAGAACTGGATCCATTTGTGTTTCTGGGGCTTGTCCAGCTGCATCCCCAGCTGCAAATATCCCCTCACTGGCTGACAAGACAGCAGGGAATGGAGTGATGGAAGCTCAGGCTGCTGCATGACTCTGACTGTCCTGGTGTTGCTGTCCTGTGCTAGTTGTCATCACACAGCTACCTTTTACTCTTATTGAACAGGTGGTTTTTAGTCTTCTTTAAGCATTCAGTGAAAGCTCTGCCCCTCTTGCCTAAGATCCACTCAGCAGGTTTACAAACTCATCAGCTGAAGTACTAATACCATTGCAACTCCTTTTCTTCAGCTCTTCTTTCCTCCAACCCCACCCTGGTGCAGACACTGAATCCCATTTTCTGAGGACAGATAGAGGTTTGGGTCTGGCTGCTCTCCTGTATTTTGTATCACAGGTGTGAAATTGGATGTCTGTGAGTTCTGCTCCACGATGATCAAAGTCCTTTTATCCAGATGAGTGCACAAGGTTATGTGACAAAGCTCTGAGCTGGGCACCAGCCAGGTAAAAGCCAGACAGTGTCACAGCTCTAGTTAACTGCTGGAGAGAATTCTGAGTATCTGGGTAGTGAAAACTGCTGGGAGTCTTCAAAATGATCCCTCCACGACCCATTTCACCCCGGGACATGGCTCTGTGCAGAGAACAAAGGAGAAGAGAAGGTAAAGCCTGGCAGCAGCTCCTGCCCTGCGAGCACAGTGCTGCAGAGCCATCAGCAGCTGGCTGTGCTGCTTCATTTAGGGACAGACCAGAGGTCAGTTAACATCTTTTTCTGCAGCCTGTCAGGAGCAGGGCTCTGATCACCTGCTCTCTGCAAGGTGCCCTCAGCCCTGAGTGCTGGCTGTGCCTGGACCCTTGCAGTGCAGCAAGGTGCAGCTGGCCACGCAGCACTGCCCAGGACTGACACCTGCATTCACTTCTAGCCTGACTGCTCCTCAAGAAGGCAGCAGCACTCTGCTTCTGCATCCCCTGCAACAAGTCCCTGCCATACTTCAGTGCCTTCAAGTCTCATTTCAGACTCCAGTGGAGGAGCCAAGACTATCAGTGAGAAATGAAGAGCTCTAGAGGGAATCAGGGTGAAGCAGAACAGTGATGTGTGTGCCCCTCTGAGGGCAGGCACTGCTGGGTACCTCACACAGCAATCACCTTTCCCTCTTCCCAGCCAGTGCCAGGCAGGCAGAGAAACCTCCTGATGCCATGTCAGACAGCTGGTGGCAGTGAAGAATCAGGACCATTCCAGCAGCAGGTCACAGTGACACAATCATCTGGTAACTCTGGGCTTGCTTTACTCCCTTGCAGTCTAATGCAATTATTTTTGTCATTATAATGGTAACGTTTCAGTGTAATACATGAAATAAGCTGTAGAGAAGGGATCAGATCCCTGGAACTCTGTTCTCAGTAGCAGGATAAACACCTTTTTATACATTGGGAAGGGAAAACAGAGTCTCCTGAATCTTTTTTGGCAAGAAGCACAAAGTTATTCAGCTATACTCAGAAAAAAATCGTTCTTTTTAAAGCTAATTTTCAACAGGCTAGATGAACTCAAACACACTGATGGAAATAGCCTTCAGGCAAGTGTAATCCCCTAGCTGGAGAGCAGTGTGGATGGCACTGGAACTGTTGGGTGCTGTGGCTGCTGAGCAGTGCTGCTGTGTCTCCACGAGTGCACTCAGGGCTCCAGCCTGGCAGATTCTGACAGTGCTAGTGTGGAGATCAAGGGAATGCTCCAGAGACAGAGCCTGAGACATCTTTGTCAACGTATCATCAGCCCCAAGTGCAGACCAAAGCAAATAGGTTTTTCAGCCTAATTGGTTGGTATCACATTAATTGCATCATTATGAAGTGATTATCAATGAACACTGCAAGAAATGTTAATATCTTTATTTCCTGCATCTAGAGCACGGGAAACAAATAGTCTAGTTAATGCACAAATATGTTGCACCTTATCTCCTGTTTCCCAAGGGATTTGTTTAACTAAGACTCTGGCTGATATGAGCACTCTCTTAAATTGAAAAATTGCAATTCATTCCCCCACAACTCAGATACAAATCTTATCAGCACCAGCAAGTGACAAAAACATATCTCTTCTCCAAGACAGTGTAAGGATTAGCTGAACGGCCAAAAAGGACTGAATTTTGTATCTCAGAAATGGAAACAATAGGGGAACAGCTCTGTCCTTTGCTGAAAGCATGGCTGTAGGCATGGGGGTCAGGGCAGTGTCAAGTCAGTCCTTGCTCTGCCCTTCTGCACCCATTTCTCCTTTGGAACTGAGTTGTCACTGCCCCCCACAGGAACACTCCCAGGGCCCTGGTACCAGCTACAGGAGGCCTCTAAATAAACGTTACTTTCACCACTCAGTAAGTTATGAATTACTTAAATTAAAAATTTAAAAATTAAAATGACTTAATAATGACTGAATAAGCCCACGCAGGGCTTTTGTCAGCAGTGTTTTTCAGAGAGATCCTGAAGAGAAAAGCCCATCGTGGTGTTTGTGGGCACTTTTATTGAGCCAGAGGCACTGTCGTGCCTGGGAAACCCTTTGCTGGTTTTCGTCCTGCCCTGGGCCTGTAGGTGAGCACACAGGGACTAGTCCAGTTCTCAGAGGGGATCGGTGAGTGGGATTTATGGTTTAGCTGGATGGAAATGTTGACTGATCACATGTAATCCTGGTTCATCATCAATATGTGATGGGGAGCTGCTTGGAAGGGCAAGACTCTGCAGGTTGGCCAGAAACAACTGAATTACCAGCTTTGGAAACTGGAAAGGTAGCAAAGCTTCCAAAAGTGAGCTCAGAAGGTGTCAGGCAACAGCTGTCAGCCTGGAACACGATTACATTGCATTTAGGTCTAACTGAGCTGCAGACAAAATGCACAGCACTGCTTCTGTGAGAGTCAGGCTGTGGCTTTAGCATCTAACATGGACTCAGCTGCATTGAGGGAAATTGATGTCAGATCTCCATTTCCCACTTGAAATTCCACAACTGCACTTACACTTGAGTGGGGTTGTTCTCACAGATTGGAGCTGCCTCAGTTCATCCAAATGTGGATTGTTTTCCTCCCCTTTAAAGGAAGAGAAAAAAATATCTCAATCAAAGTGACTTTGTATTAATGGTGGATCATGTCAGCTAATAAATAGTCAATGCTTTACATGCCACGTTTAGGCTTCTCCCTTCCATTTAAATAGCAGCACAATTTGACACTTGTGTGTGTTAAATCTTCTCTAGTAGACACTGTGAGCAGTGAATTAAGTGTGAAATTCAGAATGGCATTCTGGAGAGGAAAGGATCCTGTCAGGCTCATCTGTGAGGAGTGCCTGGGTGAGGCTGGTGACAGTTTGCATGGTGCCAGACTGCAGGGGCCAGCACATTCCAGCACTAAAATGGGAATGAACTTGCCTTTTTTTGCAAAATGCTCTTCATTCCAGTACAAAAAGTATTATTTTTACCTTAATTACTACCATCTTTTGTTATTGAATAACCTGTGTGAGGAAGAACATTTCCTTTTAGCTCTGTTGCTCTAAAAGGTATTTAATGTTTAATTCTATCATGCAAAATTCAGGCTTTACAACTATAAAATCACAAAATGTTTTACAAGTGGCCCTGATCTGGCAAAGACCTACCCATCTGTTTACTTGAATAATAATAAGCATTTATCTTCCAATAGTGCCCTTTATCTTGCTGGTCTTTACAGGGAACCATCTGCTTCCAATTGACTGTCTTTCAGCCTGAGCTCCAGCAGCCCTGACCTTGTCAGCTCATCTCTGCTCTGCCCTTGCAGAGCTGCTCTGCTGGAAGGATTAGGGTCTGCCACGTGCCAGGCAGCTTGTGAAAGCAGGTTGGACACTGCAGGTTTGGAATTGTAAAAGTTTTTCCTGAATATGACTTGAATCCCTGATGTATTGTGCAGGAAGAAATGGCAGGAGAGCTCAGCTGCTCCACGTGGTGTCTTGTCTGAAAGCACAAAGGTAAAGCTCTGGCTGTTAGGCTGGGCTGTTTGTTCTACCTGCTGAGTTTTTGCTCTGTTTCCAGAGAGTAAACACATTATACAAGGCTTAACAAAGCCAGCAAAAGTGTCAGTGCCCAAGGGAGAACTCCACCAAGCTGGGTTCCAAGCCAGCAAGAACACTGCCCACCGAGGCATGTGTTTGATGGTAGATTAATTGTATTGTGAATTGCTTCCTATTTACTGTAAGGCTTTCAATAGAGATCTTTCTGGAGCTAAATTACTTTATCACAATAAAGTTAAAAGGAACACAATTTCTTCAGCCAAATCTACTTAGTCACCGAGCACCCCAGTTGCTTTGAAGTGTTCCTGCAGCCCTAACTAATAAAAGATATTCTCAGGCTTCCCAACGTGTGCTCCTGCTCTGACAGGAAGGCTCCTGAGGTGGGAGGTGTGCAGAGAGCAGCTGCAGAACGTGGCTGCATCCATCCATCCAGCCTGCCTGCCTGCCTGCCCACTGGGGCCTGGCCCTCTGGCCCTGGATGCTGCTCTAGCAGCACTGGCTTGCTTCAGAGCATTTGCAAGGATTTTCTCCTCCCCCTATGCCTGCCTCTTTTTCCTAACCCTATGTCCATTTGCTGAGAGACATGGAGAATTTTTCCTGCTTCTTACCTGTGTGTGACTGCTGCTCTCAGACATCACTCAAACATTTTAACAGGAACTCTGGTTTCTTCTTTCTGAATCCACAAGAATAGGAGACACAAAACTCCTCTGTTGTCTTCAGGTCAGTCCATGCATCAGCCCAAATTTCCTGTGATCCCACTGAGGCCCATACTCCTCATGGTCTGGCCCTGCTTTGAACCAGGGATCAGACAAGGAAAATCCTGGGAGGGTCTGTGGTTCTGGGCTGGCAGAGGGGCTCTGGAATGCCCTGGCAGGCTCTTGACAGGAGCTGGGGATGTGTATTTGAGTCTCTTCTCTTGACCTGGCTGCAGTCATGCTTTAAATTAACAACATCCTCTCTTTGTTGTGTTGTTGGCACGTTCTCTTTCAGACACGATGCTCAGACTCCGTAGCTGCTTTGTTTGTTTTTTTGGTGCTGTTTGCAAACCCAGAGAAAGTGATGCCTGAAATCTAGTCAATGGAAGAGATGTGCTAAACAATTGCATGTCATTGCTGTCTTCTGAGGATTCATAGGGGAAAGAAAAGGCTTCCCTGTGCTTTCAAACTGACATTCAGTCTGTAAATGGTTGTAAACCTGTCTTTGGCTTTTCTAATTTCTCTGTTGTTTGTGCTGATCACTCACTGGGTGTTTGGAGGCTGGTGTGTGTGGGGACAGTCAGGAGGGGCTCAGAGTCACCCCCATGGTGACACTGTCTCTGACTTGTGGTCAGCCTTGAGGAAAACACAGGTTTCATCCTGGGGGACACTTGGCTGATTTCATGCTTTTTCAGCTCAGGCTTTGTTTTTGCAGTGTTCCCTTCTTCAGAACTTCACAGTTGCCCATGGCTCAGTTCTGCCTTTAAAACCCTGAGAGGTGTGCTGCTTGTAGTTGTTCCCACCCCAACTTTGACAAGAGTCCTAAGTGAAGAACTCATAATGGCCT
The DNA here is from genome assembly GCA_033439845.1 of Ispidina picta. NCBI lineage: Eukaryota > Metazoa > Chordata > Aves > Coraciiformes > Alcedinidae > Ispidina > Ispidina picta. The sequence goes on from JAABNV010012291.1 coordinate 99,515, forward strand.
TCCTTTGACTTTGGGGTTAACAGGTTATTATCAGCTAGGTTCTCAGTCCTTCCCCAGAAAGTGAGCAGAGTGTTCCTGGAGGGGTTTGTGTTTCCCATGGTGACAGCAGGTAAGTGGCAGGGCAGCTGCACGGTGCTCTTGCAGTGGGGCTGCAGACAAGAATGGTAAATGTGAATATTTCAGGCTGCTGTTTCAAGTGGTCTGGTGTGGAGGGACCTGCCCTGCTATTGCCAGAGGGAATCACAGAGCCATAGGGGAGAAAGTAAAGAAAGTAAAGAAAGAAGAGCTCTGAAGCTGCAGCAGATCATCTCCCTTCCTGATGAGCTGGAGATGTTCAAAGCTTCCTAGTGCCTCTGCCCTTGCTGTTGGTAGCAAGCTCTCAGGCTTCCTCTGGAATGTGTTTTGCTCCTCAGAATTAGTGATCTGTCTTCTGCTGGGAAGACAGAAAGCCAAGGAAGGAGGGGAGAGCCCTTGAGATGATGTCTGAGCAGTAAATTCCCAGTGTTCTGTTGAGAATCCAGCATTTCTGTGAAGTAATTTCCCCAAGCAACTGGGATTTACTCAGTGTTCCTAGTTCTAATGAAAGGGTGAATCTTGGCATGGATGGCATCCAGTACAGAGTAAGCCAGCTGGTGGGGTGGAGTGGGACCAGGAAACACTCCAGCTTGGGAAGGCAGGCAGCAGGCTGTGCAAGTGCAGGTACCAGCCCATCTCAGACTCCAGACTGGAATGGCCTTATTAGGGCCAATCTCTCGTTAATCATTAGTGAAAGCACCCTCAGCCATTAAGCATTGAAAGCAATCATGAGGTTAAATCAGAGAGAACAAACACCAGTAGCTAATGTACACGCAATGGAAAGCAGCAGAGGAAGTATCTCTCGTGGGCAGAGACTGGCAGCACTAGTAATTTTGTGAATTGTATCATTAATAAAATATATTTTATTCTATTTGATGCTGACTTTGGAAGGTTCCTGTATGATTATTACATTTTTAAGCATCGGATCTTTTTTTTTTCTAAAGGCTTTTCTGGAGGCTAAATTGAGATCTAATACAAAATTCAAAGAGGTTCTGCTGAAATGCCATTAAAATTTTAACTTTATGTTCTTTCTGGGGTTTAAATGTTATAGAGCCAAAGCTGTACAAGCCAAAAGGAATTCAATTGTAAGGTTCCTGTGTTCTGCAATAGCAGAGTGTCCACCCTGACATAGATCCTTTGTTGGGTTTTGTATTCAGAATATTTGGGGTTTTTCTCAGTAAATGATTGTATACACTTAAGGGGTTTTCAGCACTTGATCTCTTCATCTGTTTTTCACGATGGAATTTCTGTCCCATTGTATTAAATTAGACAGGGATTTGTCAATCAATGGGATGATGACACTGCTCTCCAGAGCTTGCTGTGCAGTGGTGGCTGAGAGGAGCCAGGGAGGTGCTTACCCTGGGTTGCCTTCATCCAGAGCCACTGCCCTGTTGGTCCCTGACCAGTCTGTGGGTGGATGTGTGACCTGGAAGGGCTGCTCAGCAAGTTCCCAGCTGGAACCCAACCAGGTGCCAGCCTGTCTGCACCTTCTTCCCCTCCTGGGTCAAACGAGTGGGGTGGAGAGGGCAGACAGCAGCTGGAGGGTCAGCAGGGGGAGAACTAACTGTACCTGCTCTTTGTTGCTGGCTTTTTGTTTCCTCCAGTGTATCTACACCCTTAGGGAGTTTTGCTGTCAGAGGAATGGAATAGGAAAGTGATTTGTACCTTTGAGAAAAGTAGTTAGGAAAAAACCCTTTCTCTGCTAATGTTGCTGGCTGCTATTACCTCCAGTCCATGTGTGGCTATATGATCCCTTCCCATCCAACTAGGAACTTAGGGACCTACCACTGGAGCTGGGAAAATGATGTAGCTAAATTCCACAGTGAAATTCTGATTTCCTTAGCCACTGCCCAAGCCCAGAGGGGAATGCACCCTGTAGAATTCCATTTTGAGCCTTCCCAGCTGTCAGCCCTGGGCTCCAGGGCTGCATTTATGATGGCATTTGTAAGCATTTTCCCCTGGCTGCAGCATCCTCCCTGCACTGGAGCAATTCTGTCCAGGGCAGCTGAGCAGCACTTCAGACTGTTCTGAATTAGCACCGTGGCAGGGCTCAGATGCCCTGGACAGAGGGCAGGCTGGGTACAGCTCTTATCTGTGCTGCAGAAGTATTGGTCAGCAGGAATAGAGGCAAGGAGAGTGAAAAACCTTTCTGTTGCTACTTGCCTCCCAGCCTCAAGCTTCCCAGCTGGCAGTGAGTTCCCTTTCCTCTGCATTCAGGAGTAAACGGGGCCCCAGGCAAGATGCTGCAGGCTGCCACTGGGGGAGCAGCACGGGCTTGTTAGCTGGAGTTTCTTGGTACCCAGCCTGGTGCCTGTTTCTCTAGCTCAGGAGCCTCAGACCTGCGCCTGGAAGTTGGTGATGAATGTTGCTGAGCTGGGCTGGGCTCTGAAAGAGATTCGTGGTCAGAGGCACAGAACAGAGCTGCTTGACAAAGCACAGAGCCTTGCAAAGCTTGCTCCTCGTAACAGATTAAAGGGGTGGACAGAGGCCACAGGGAACAGGTAGAGCAGCAAGTGTGGTAAGAGGAGGAAGGAAAAAGGAATGGGATCCAGCTCCTGAGGAGACCTGGGCTGGAGGAGCTGGCTGGTGGGGAAGGATTCTCTTTTGCCACTGGCTTTCTGCAGCAGCCCTCCAGTGATCACAGTGGGAATGATGACTTCAGCTGCTCCCATGTTAATGGCAAGCAAAGGAGTGTCTGTGTGATGGGTATCCATGGCTTCCTTCTGCCTCCCTGTCATCACACACTGGATTTTCTCATCTCCAGCTTCCTCTTTATCATTTTTGTCCTCTTTGCTCTCACAACTGGTTCTTAAGAGCCCGACACCTTTGTCTTGTCAGTGTTTTAACGTCCCCAGGGGGTGATGGGCATTTGTGTGTGGAAGGGCAGGAGCAGCTCCCTGCTGCAGCAGGATTGAGCCTCGGTGCACAAGCTCTCTGTGAAGCGTGGGCCTGGCTGCTCCGAGTGCCTGACCGTGTCAACAAGCTGTTCAAATCAAAGTTTAATTGAATTATCTCTCCAAGGTAATGTGCTAGTGCACAGGGTTGTTCTAATTCTTTTGTTTTCATCTCAATGGAACGGAACAGATGGAAAGCAAATCTTTGTGGGAGAAAGGCAATGAGAGGGGAGGGCATTAGGACATGTGTAGAGTGAACTGGTCTTGCTCCTTTGGTTTTCTGCTCCTTTCATTATCACTTCATGTAGCATCACATCTGTGTTCAAAGGAAAACGGAAACCTTCCTTGCACAAAATGCTCTGGTGCAAAAGGCAAGGGGAGATGAGCAAAGCTCTGAGTGCTGATGCTTCAACACTGAAGCTTTTGCTCTCTGTGTGTTACATTACACAGTTAATATCTATGCAGACTGGAAACTGAAACTCCTATCTGGATCTCTGGGTTAGTTATTTCCTGTGCCTCTCCTTAATCACATTCAACTGATGCACTTTGTCTTATCCTACAGCTCAGGCTAAATGCATTCTTGAGTTCTGAAGTTTTAAGTTATTAGAGAATGTGATTTTCAGATCCTGGCAATACCTTTTCCTCAGCAATTCACCTCTTTCTCATGCAACAAAATCCTTGGTTTGATGCTAAGTGAAGGATCAGTGTCCACGTTCCCTCTCATGATCACAGAATGATGATTGGTGTTCATTAAACTGAGATGTGAGCAATTAATGACATCCTACTTGAAGTCTCAAGGCTCAGTTTGCATCTCTGGGGACTCCCAGGTAGAAATGCCCACCTGAGATGCAGCAGGAGAGTGTGACTTCAGACAATAGTGACAAAAGCCCCCCATGCCATCCATGCAGAGTGCTGGGAACAGGTGAGGTTGCAGGGGACTTGGGAATGAGGGATCACCAGGGTTGAGGTGTTTGCATTCTGCCTACAAAGCTGAACTGTGTCTGTAGGGGTTCTCACAGCAAAGGCAGCAATAGTTACCCAGGAAAAAATGTGAACTGTAATGAACTCAAGATGTGATCTGGCTTCATCTCAAATGTTATGCTGAAATAGCTGAGATGCTGTTCAGCCAATGCCCTGCATCTGTGACTGTCAGCTTGGATGAAAATTGCTACTAATTCTACATGAGATGCAGACCCTGGGAAGGCTGAACTGATGAGTACCAGGGGAGCTCCTCCTGATCTGCATTAACCTAACTCTGGTGGCAGTTTGCCACTGCCTGCATTTGTTGGTGTTTCTGTTGGTTAGTTCCGCACTGAAAGAGGAGAGCTCTGTGGAGCCTCCTCTGATCTGCACTGACATCAGTCCAGGGCTCACCACATGCCCCTGTTTAACCCTGCTCACTCTTTCTGCTCTCTAACTTACCAGAATAGCTCTGTTTAGTGAAGGGCTCCTTGTTTCATTTAAGAGTCTTAAATGAAACACATGGCACTTGCTGGGAGTGTGAATGAGCAGGGCAGACATCCCCTCCTGCCTGCTGAGGCTGCCAGAACCAGAGGCTATTTTGGGAGGAGGCAGCAGACAGGATTCATGTGCTCTCTGACAGAAACCACTCCGGGATTTTCCTGGGCTTGATGCTGTGGACAAGGAGAAGGGTCTCTCCCAGCTATTCTGTTACAAGATGCCTCAGCAGGCACAAGATGGATGTTGTGAAAATTGGATGTCATCCTCCCTCACTAAACAGCCAACTGGTGCCGAGAGCCCGAGCGAGCTGCTGAATTTCCCTCCAGAGAGGCTTTCACTTGAATGAGTGCCTAAAACTCAGACTTCTCCAGAACATCTGCTCCTGCTCCAGACTCTTGATGGTGCTGGTAACAAAATCAAGTGCAACTGTCCAGTTTCCCTCACCCTTTCTCAACCTTGGCTGTTGCTGCTGCTCATCACTGTTCATTGGTCTCGCTGCTTTCCCCTCCCTCCTGTGGCCTTGCCTCTATCATCTCCAGGAGGCTGCCACTGATGTCCAGGGACATCAACTTGCTGAAGTCCTCACAACCCAGATCACACGGGTTCAGCTAGGCTCTGCTGCTGGCTCAGCTCGAAGGTCTGGCCAGTGCAAGACAGCAGCAATGCTTTCAGATTTCTCACTTGGAAGCAGTTTCCTATTCCACAAGCATCAAAAAAGTTCAGGAAAACCTGAAGGGCTGAGCAGGAGAGCCAGAGCAGGAGAGCCAGCAGGGAGCAGAGCTGCAGGATTGGCCCTGCCACTCGTCCACGGGTGAAGGCAGAGGCTCGAGGGCTCAGCTCTGGGAGAACCTCCAGCTGCTGCTTGGTCCTCGGGAGGGGACACTGTGCATCTCCATCGGGAGGGGACACTGTGCATCTCCCTGCTCTCCATCGGGAGGGGACACTGTGCATCTCCCTGCTCCCCATCGGGAGGGGACACTGTGCATCTCCCTGCTCCCCATCGGGAGGGGACACTGTGCATCTCCCTGCTCTCCATCGGGAGGGGACACTGTGCATCTCCATCGGGAGGGGACACTGTGCATCTCCCTGCTCTCCATCGACAGGTGGAGCTGGCACTGCACGGATCGCCCGGGACCAGCCTCAGCTGCAGCCACACCAGTGAGATGTGAAAACACATCAAACAGAACCAGCACCCCGCTTAAAAGGTGCCCGTGTTTGTCATCCTATCAAAATCCATATGGATGAGGAAGATAAAGTTATTTTTCTAAAGACCAGTTCATTAAGTTCTGATGAATTTATATAATATACCTGCTACTGTTCTTTAGTTTATCATGAATATCCTTTTCATCAGCTGCCAACTCCCTGTAGTGACTTTTCTTTCATGGATTTTTTTTAAGATAAAACAATGTATTTAAAAGAAGCTGCTGATGCTTTGAAACGAATATTTGACTGGGAAACTGTGTTCTCCCAACTTTAGTTTAAAACTTCTTTGGGTTCTGAATTAATTCCTCTCAGGAACCTTTTTTTACTCAGAAGACTCAGGTCATCTGAGTTTCAGGTAACTGAAAGACAGGAGGTTGAGGTTTGGTGACACCAAGACAGCAGAGTCCAGGGCTGTGACAGCTCTGCCCCAGCTGCAGGTCCTGCAGAAAGCAGGATCCACCTCAGAGGGTGACGGGTTGGGTTGGTCAGTGAGAGTCAAGGCAAAGAAGCTGCAGGGTGACAGTTCCCTCCCCCTGCTCTCGTTCCTCAGGGCATCAGAAACCTTGGAGGTGGGAGAGATGCTGGAATGCTCCTTGTGTCCTGAAAAGTCATGGCTGTGCTTAGAAAAGCACATGTAGTCACTGGAGTTTTTAATGAGACTGCTGAAAAGATGCTGAAGGATTTATCATCTCCCAGGAGTTAATTGATATTAAAGTTGAATTCCTCCTACTAATAAATTGCAGGAAAGGAACAGAAGTGGGTGCAGTGAAGCAGAAGGGAGCAGCTCCTCTGTCTGCTCAGCTTGCAGCACAGAGCCATGACTGCTGCAGGAGTGACCCCAGAGAGATAAGGGATCTCACTGGAGCCTTCTCTCATCCTCCCACAGGATCCAGCAGAGTTTGTTTAATAACATGCCTTTTGTTCTGGCAGATAATCATGGGCAGGCCCAGATAGTATCACAAATTTGCTCTTTTCTGATAATAGGATCTTATCAGGGCTCTGGCAGCGTGGAGCTTCTCCAGGATATGGCTTTAATTAAAATGACAATATGGGACAGCCAGGGTTAGATTCCCAGTCTGCCATCTCTGCACATCAGACTGGGAAGGCACGGGGTAATAAATGTCTTTCATGGGGGAGGAGAGAGAGGCAGAGAACTGTTTTGCTGACATATTAATCATCTGTTGGCTGGAGTTACTGCACTTGAAAGTTGTGAGGTGTCTGTGAAGGCAGAGGCACTGCAGACTGCTGGTGGAGCCCCAGAGAGGCTGGAGCTGGAGTGCCAGGGCTTGTGCCTTTTCAGTCACCAGTGCCAGGGCCCTCAGGCCTTGGTGTGTGGAGTAGGAGATGATGGGAGTGCCCAGCGAGCCTCTGGCCCTTCTTAGGGGTGAAATGTGCTGTGTCTGGGCTGTGTGATGGGTGGCTTGGCTCAGGCTGTGAGGCTGTCACAGAGGAGGTAACTGCTGTAAGCAGCACTGCTGAGCAAGTGGCTGGTTTGGAAAACATGAACAGTATTCTCTACTCATAGGTCATTCACTTTGAAATCCAACAAGTCTAAAAGACTGAATTTGCCTGGCTCTGAAGATACAGCTCTGGGGAAGACATCTGTGCATCCTGCACAGGGAAATGTGCATCTTGAAGGTGATTCTTCAGTGCCTTACATCAGATTGGTGCTGGTACAGAGTGCTTAAGTGGGTAAGAAGCTTTGGGCAGGTTTTTGAACACACTCTTCTGTGCCCCATGCAGAGTCAAAGCTCCAAGTTCTGTGAAGCTCACATGGTAGGATTCACCAGTCGATAGTAACCCCAGCCCAGCAAGGGCTCCTTATCTTAGTGCTGCTCAGTGCTTGCTGCAGAGCAGTCAGGGATGCTGAGTCCTGCCTTATCTGCAGCAGAGGGCTGACTATCAAACAGATCTGCAACATCCAGAGAGCCTCACCTCTCCCACCTGCCATCTCCAGCACTCTGCAGTCCTGGTTCCCCCTCCCCACCGCAGCTCATACTGACACCCCTCGAGCAAAAATCAGCAGCAGACACCTGCCCAGAACTGCAGTGATGTTGAGAGCTGATGAGAGCAAAGTTGTCAGTGCCAGTCCCCCTCTGGGAAAGGTTGGTGTGTTGTAACCACAGCTCTGTGGTGGGGAAAGGGCCCAGGGGGTCCGGGGGATGGTGCTGGTGCAGGGCTTGGTGCTGAACCTGTCAGTGGCCAGCTGGCTGCAGCCTCTAGCCTGGGAAGCTCTGTCTTTGAAGGCTCAGCTGTGACACAGCAGCACATCAAAAGAGGCATCTACCTTTGAGCAAGTCGAGGTGCTGAAGGTTTTGGAGTGCTAAGCATCTTCTAAATTGGAATTTCCTTCTCTTCACACCATAACACAATCAGGGCTAGTTATGTGATGTCCTAAATAACAAGAGCTGACAGTGGATGAAAAGACACCAGAAATCAGCTGACTTAAGGGAAAATAATTACTTTTACTCAGCAAGGCTGAAGTTAATATTTTTGAATCACTGAATTGCCTCATAGAAACCTCCAAAGAGAAGGAAATTTTCTTATTAATCTTAGTGCTTTTTCTTGCTTTGTTTTATTCCTGTGTGTGTGTTTTGTAGCTCTTAAAAGCTAAATGAAAGTGCTTTATATCCCGTCATTATTGGCTTTGAAACCAGAGGTTAAAGAAAATCACTCAGTGTAGTTCTTTTCATGAATTTATAGGGTTTATTCCCTTGCTGAATATCTTGTTCTAAAAGCCTGGTGTGATGTTCTCCTTTGGTGATATAATGTAATACACAAGAATTTGATTAGTTGGAATTTTTTTACATATCAGGGTCATGTCACTGCAGTGCAGATTTACTCTGCAAAACCCCTGGACTGATTGAAGCACATCTGTATGGGGTTCAACTGCAGCTGAAACACAAAGTTCCTGTTAGAAAGCATCTGTGTTTGACCCAGAGCTCCCCAGCACTGCACACTGCAAGTCCCAGCTTGGCTGGAGCCACATTCCCAGCTACAAGTGCAGTATCTGCCTTAGAAATGTGACATGTCTTTTTATCTCACTTCATTACAACCACCCTTTAAATAACCAGTAATTACTGTCCTTTAACCTCTAGTTCTAATTGAGAGTTATTTAATAATATTTTATCTTAAGTGTGGAGGAAAGTAAAACTCCCTATTTCAAAGCAATTTACTTTTAAGTTTTTATCATATGCTGTGTCCTTCTAATAACTTCATAATTACTGTTACCTGCTCTGTCATCTTCTGCCTGACTTCTCACAAATCTTCTTTATGGCAGGGTGGAGGAATTGTCCACCTCAGCTCCCTGTGCCTGGAGGAATGAAGAAGACAGAGCCAGAAGTGCCCTGGCTGGAGGCTGAAGGGAAAACTCCATGGTGAGTGCTGTACTCTCCAATTCACACCCCTCGGTGTGTGCTCTGGGTTTTGCTGTCATGTCTTTTGCAATGACAAGTATGACAAATATGGGAGAAAAGGGTCCAAATCATACCAAAGGTGAATTTTGTGCACTGCTTGGTTCACTGCAGGGGTGAATTGCACCCAAATAAATGGTAAGATGTGCATGCTTTAAACCCTACAAACACTGCAAGCAAAAGCTGTCCTCCTCCATCCCCCTGCCCACACTGCAATACAGGGATGTGTTTTCATTTACCAAAGCAGATGTAATTGTCACTTCTTAAAATACCTTCAAGATTAGAGACATTTTTTCTATTTTTAGTAAGTTTTCCTGGTTTTCCAACACATGAAGTCGGGTCCTCACCAGCCAGGAGAAAACCCTGCACTCCTCTCCTGCCTTTGCTTCAGAGCTCACCGAGTGTTCCCTGGAGCTGCAGAAAATTCTATTTCATCTTTCAGAGAAGGCCACTTCTACTAAACTACTGCCTCCACGGTCTCTGGTGTGATTACTTATGACAGAGTTCATTGTATTTTGTTTGAGAACATAATTAAGTCTTTAGCACACGGCAGCGAGTGGCTGGTCCATGCTCGGTGCTTGCTGCTTCCCTCTGCTGCCCGGCCCCGGCGCTGCTCGGCTGCTGCATCCTCCCCTTGCTGTGCTGGTTTTCCGTCAGTTCACCACAGAATTCCTGCTGCAGTCCCCAGAGCTCCCAGGCTCTCATGCCCTGACTGGGAACTGTGGCTTCTGGCCGTGGCCTTGGCAGCAGGAACAAGCAGCTAACAGCAGAGCTCAGGCAGTGGCAGGAGGTTGGCCTGCTGGCTTTGGGAGATGCTGGGAGCTGCCACTAACTGGCTTCTTTGCCCTCTAATCCCATTAAACAGAGCCCAGCTTCTCTGGCTGTCTGGGGCTGGGTTGATCCGTGTTAATGGGAGCTTCTCAGCAAATGGTGTCACTTGCACTGAAGAGGGTTTCCATTGTTCCTCTGCATTGTAGCTGAAATAATGTTTTAATAGTTAAGGAACTACTCAACTACTTGTTGTCTTTCACACCTGAGATCATCAAACAGTTGCATTCCGTGGTGTGTGACTAATGATGAATAATTCAGAGCTGCAGTTGCTAGGTGGATGCCCTCTGCTTTTGCACTGGAGTTTTAAATGAAAATGATAAAGCAAAGAGTTCGCTTTCTCCTTCTCCTCTTGCTGCTGAGAAGTCATTAGCGTGGGGCCACTTCAGAGGCACAACTGGGTAACTCAATGTGATGCCTGTGTACTTCCAGCCCTGCCAAAGCTGTATTTCATTAGGATAAAAATAATCTCCCCTTTCCTGCGAGTGGCTGCGAGGTGTCAGTGCACTGGTTAGCACAAGGGAGACAGGAACCACATGCCTTTAGTCCAGTCCACTCAGCAGATCAGAGCAGGGTGAAGTGTCCCTGATCAAGCCAATATATTTGCAATGGAAATGTCTGGTTGCTGCTGCAGCATCTTCCCCCTCCTCGGGCTCAGGGAAGCAGGTGGCCTCAGCCAGGCTGGGGCTCAGCTCAGCTCACTAACCCAGGCTGCAGGATTCACCTCTGCTCTTGCTGCCTAAGGGATGGGCTTTCTCTGCCAGGGTCTGGGGGAGGGTTTCAGGCTGGGTTTGGTTTGGGGTTGGTTATTTTCTCGTGGGCTCCTTTCTGTGTTTCTACTGCCTCACGACCCGGGATCCTGGGTATTCCCATCGTGCACAGGCACCGAGTGTCTCTGCCTCCGCAGCCTGATTGCCAGAGGATCCTCAGTGAATTCTGCCCTTCAGAGCCCTGTCTGGATGACAAAAGGTGACAATCACTTCCCACTCGATGGGAAGGCTCCAGCCGGTTTCAGTGATGGCTTTTTGAGAGCAGCAGCGGCTCTGAGGAGCCCGAGCAGCCAGAGGTGTCCCTCGCTCCTCTCAGCGCTGCCAGAACTGAACGCACTTGCCCGGGGTTCCTGCCCCTGCCCGGTGCCGTGCTCTGCTCACAGCATCCCTGCCAGCTCCCACACAGCCACGGCTGCGGGGCTTAAGGGCTCTGTCAGTCTGCTGCTGCTCCAGTGTGTAACCTCTTCCTTTCTTCCTTCACCACGATTACAGATAGCTAAACTCTTGAATTGCTTCTCTAATGTCCTGCTGCTTTTGGTTTCCTTTGTTTCCTCTCCAAGCACACTTTCTAATCCGCGGCATCTGCTCCTCACGCCACTTACTGCTTGTCTTGGAATAGATACTCAGAGGGACTTGAAAGGACGAGGGCAGTGTGTGCTTTCTGCAGCAGCCTGAGCTCTCTCTGCAGGGGCTGGAGCACTGCAGACCCTGCCCTGGCCCTGGCATCCAGCTGCAGCCCCCACCGAAACACCTGGGTGGGCCACAGCTGAATGCAGGTGGGAGCAGAGCAGACATTTCGGTGGAGAAATCTAGAGGGCTGTGGAAACAAAATAAGAATTAAAGTAGGAATTACTCACTGCCCGGTGGAAGGAAATGCTGCAGGTAAAACTTCAAGTACAGCTGATTTCTCCCAGTTACAAATCAAGTTGGGAATTAGGCACTGAGATGATGACATTTTCTAAATGCCTGGATCTTGTGATTCTTCAAATCGATCAGTGAAGTTCAGATGATCCTCACCCCCTTGGCATCTTAATCCACACTTCCCTATGCTGATGCTCAGCCAACCACTCCAGCATTTCACTTTCTATCAGATTAACTTTGCTCTGTGGTGCCTGTCGATTCTTGGAACGAGTAAACCCAGGAAAATGCAAATAGTTGAATTGTATTTCATCTTAGATGAATCAACTTAAAAACAATATAGATTTTTAACTCATCAGGAATGACAACAGCTCACGTGGTGACTTTGAAGTGAGTGGGATGGAATTGTTTGGTGGGCTTTTTGAAGGTGTTTTTTTGTTTCCATCTCTGAGGAGGCTGAAGTTTATCCTTTGGAATAAAAGGGGTTTTATATATATATATATTTCTTTATATGGAAACAACACAAAAATTGCAAACCACAGTCTCATTTGAAGTAAGGAAAATGTAGAATAAGGAAAAAAACTCTAAGGTAAAGCTGAGGGGAGTAATGTACATTGCAAAGAGTAGGACCACACTGTGGGGCAGGTGAAGTTCTGCTGAGAGATCCTGATGGAAGCTGATGTGGACATGGGCGTGCAAAGCTGTCAGCCCTTGCTGCTGCTGGGAGTGCTCTGTCCTGCCATGAGCTGGGGTTATACTGCAGAAGAAAATAACCTAGAAAGCCTGAGATGCTCTCAGGTAAGTCTCACTAAGCTTTAGAAAAGTAGATAGGAACTTTCTGAGAGGAAATCTAAATAATACATTCAGAGCTGTGTGTATAGAGAGTAAATTATTCAGCCACTAGGTGTCCTAATGCAGAGCTGCAAATCCAGCACAAACAATGTGCACAGAAACCACAAAGCTGGGGCTCAGAACATGCAGGTGGCCAGAGTTTAGCCCCTGGACTCTCCATTCCTGGAGTGCTGCTGGGAAGACTGGGAACTTCTTTGGGAGGTTCTATCAAGTCATGCAAAGATACAGACCCAGTTCCATGGGCAATGCAACTTGGAACTGCCCCTGTGCTGGAGGGGACTGAGGAGTGGTGCACAAGAGGAGAAGAAAATGAGAAAACTTTGGTGTTCTTCAGCTCCTCACTGCCGTGTCCATCTGCCCTTGTGCAGAGCTCTGCAGGATGGCAGAGGCAGCTACAGAAGGTCACAGACTCGAGGGCAAAGAAAACAGGCTGAATTTCAGCTGTGCTTCTGCATCTTCATGATGCCTGGAATGAATTCTTTCCTTGTGTTCTGGGCTAGGTGTGCAGTGGAGAGAAAACAGCATGTTTTTCTTTCTCCTGACACATGCACACACACGTGGGTCTTCAGACCCAGAGAACTCCTCCTTCCAGGGGGAATTTAATCCTCTTCTACCTTTGCTACGTGGAGAGGAGCTGTTCCAATCATCTGAGCCCAGGATTCCTCCTCTTCCTGCCTCATGACAGGCTGGGGCCATCTCCTCTGTTGGGTGGAACACCCAGGGCAGTGGCACACACTGCAGTCAGCCTGGCTGTCTGTAGCTGAATCCACCCAGGTAGCATCACAACTTGCCCTGTTACAGCCCTTCCAGGTGGGCTGGATCACTTTTCAGACCCCATTTTGTTTTGGGTACTCTTGTGAGAGGAAGAGAGAGAAGGGGAAGGATAAATATGAAAAAGATGCTAAAAGCAAGTAGGATTTTTTGTTGTTTTTTTTTATTGGCTTCTGTGTCATCACAACTGAGCCCATTCAAAGTGCTTCAACATAATTTCACTACTTGTTTGTAGCTCCAGTTGGCTGTTCCTGCTTGCTCCTGGAGTGGGTGCCCTGTTGTGCAGAGGGGAATCTTGCACTGGAGCCAACTGGTGCATGTCTAGTGCTCTCTGTTACGGACGTCACTGCTTTAGCTGCATTTATTCTCCTTTTATCATTCTAGATGTTCAGTGTAGCAATAGCACTTCCTACCCCATTCCAGAGCCATCTCAGGGATGGTTTTATTTGCAAGAGCTGCAAAGTGAAGCAGCTGCCTTTTCATCAGCTCCTGAGCCTATCAGCAGTGGCCCTCCCCCAGACAGCCAGGTGATGGGGATTCTGAGTCAGTGTGGATCACAGGTGGGGTGCTCCAAGGTCATTCATCAAATAAGAAACAAAATGTAATCACCTGGCTGCACAGCTTTATGTTCCACCAGAGAAGAGATAGAGATTGAAAGCACCTTTGCAAACTCAGCTGGAACATTCTGCTGAGCTCCCAGGGTGGAGGAGGGGAAATATTTATTTATTTGCATCCTCTTCAGGCTGTAGCTTTTTGAAAATTACCAGAGGATTGACATATTCCAGCTAGAAAAATTTACTTCCTAGTTGTAAAGTGCTGTGCATTTAATAAGTTAACGTGGTAGGAGACCATAGGAATCTGTACCAGGTATGGCCTGGGGTGCAGAGATGGGGGCACATGCCCAGCAGGTTGCTGGGGTCAAGTTGTCCAGGGACATTGCTTGTTTCTCCTCCTTGAGTGTTGTTTAGTGGCTTTTTTGTAGCTGCATCAGGCTTCAGACTTCCAGCTTCTGGTGGCACAGTGGGCTGCCACAGCTCGGGCAGTGTTTGTGTGAGGTGCTGTAGGTCACCAGTGTGCACCAGTGCCCAAGGAGTGTGCAGGGCAGCTGCACTGTGCCAGCCCAAAGTGCAACACACAGCCCCAGCATCAGCTCTGTGCAGTATTCTGCTCCCTTCATTTCCAAAGCACTGATTGAAGTTCCCAGCTGTTCCCCTTAGCTTTCTGCTTCTGCTCTCTGCTTCCCCATCATAAATGCTCTATAAACTGGGAACTTGGTATTTTTATCTAAAGCACCAAACACGGACTCGGTGGCGTGGGCAAAAATAGCAGAAGAGTTGGGCTTGCAGCAAAACTGGCTGTTTGTGCTGGAAAAGAGGGACGTGCTGCTGACACACCAGGACTTGACAGAGACTGTGCTGGATGTGCTGACAGCTGGAAACTTGCCTCTGCAGCTTCCCACTTCTGGTCCTCAGTGTTGGGTCTGGGTTTTTTTCCCCTCTGTTTGGTTATTTTTTTGTCTGTGTCTTTGGTTTGCTTTCTTTTTCCTCCCTTGCAAGCCACTGAATATGGAGAATGACCTGAAAGGCTGGTGAAGAAAATGTATTTTTCATATATTTGCTCTCTGCCTCTGCAGCTCTGCTCTTCAGTGTGAGCTGAAGCCTGGAGAGCACATGATGGAAAGGGAATGAGAGATCTTCTGATGTGATGTTCTCAAGTATTGATTTTCTTTTTCTCTTAAAATTCTGTTTACAAATTCCTTTTGCTTTAATTATTTGTTTCCTCCTGAAAAGAGTACAGAGCTGGCCTGCAGGAGGGCTGGTTGACAGGCCCTGTTCTGAAGTGTGGGTAACTAACCCTGCTGCATCTCCCCACAACTTCCCAGTCAGGGATTTCAAACCATTTCCTACAGAGTCACCGAGTCCCCTTAAACCAGAGCTGTGCACACTTGGACTGGGTGAACCTCAGGTGGAGTGAGCTTGGGGAGAAATGGGTAAAAATTGATAAAAATTTTGATAAAAAAAGAAGTGATTTATTTCCTAAAGAAAGGGAGGACAGATGCAGAATTTCAGGGTGTTCTGCACCCTGCTTGGGTCTCCCCGAGGGACTGAGCTGCTGCTCCTCTGGCAGCTCAGCTGTTCTGCCAGCACTGCCACTGTGCTCTGCTTGATCCATCCCCTCTGCCCGGAGCAGCAGCAGTTTCACCGCGCAGCCCGGGCAGCTCTGTGGCCTCACTTGCTCAATGGGGGTCGAGCTTCCTTATCAGGTAGGTAATAAAAATATTTATATGCGATTAGATGGGGGGAAGGGAGAGTGAAACAGTGACGCTCCTGGCAAGAAAAAGAATTTTTGATCAGAGAAGCATGTAATATTAATAAGGATGGCACAGCCCCTGTGTGCTGGGGTGGCTGCTGGGCTGTTTCCTCACGGTCTGGGGAACAGCAGCTCTTTTATTGTGGTTTTTAAGGGGTTTTGCCCCAGTGTGAGACTTTATCAGAGCACCAGAAGCAGAACAACCTCCAGAGCCTGTGGGGAGCCGCACTGACCGCGGCTGGGGGCGAGTTCTGCTCCCCCCACCAAGCCCCGGGCGGGTCGCACCCCGTTATTCGCTCTGAACTTCAGCGGGGCAGCCGCATCCCCGTCCCGCAGCCGAGCCGGGGAGCGACTTGGCTGCTTCCAACAGGGAATGCGGGGATGGGACCCGCGCGGTGTGTCCCCCATTCGCGACGCGGGCTGTGCGGTAGCGGTACCCGCTGCAGCTGCACAACGTGCACCCCCAAA
The DNA here is from genome assembly GCA_033439845.1 of Ispidina picta. NCBI lineage: Eukaryota > Metazoa > Chordata > Aves > Coraciiformes > Alcedinidae > Ispidina > Ispidina picta. The sequence continues at coordinate 115,418 of JAABNV010012291.1, forward strand.
CTCCCTCAAACACCCGCAAACACCCCTCACACACACATCACACACACATCACACACACATCTCTCACACACCCCTCACCCCCT